>JANZXV010000008.1:31494544-31513985 GCA_027576455.1 Erythroxylum roigii
TTATAACCCAAACATGTCCAAACTATCCTTACATTGAAACAATATTTCATGCTCAATTTCCATCTAAAAATTGAAACCCTTAGAGACTAAATTAGAACTTAAGTCCATCAGATAATTTGTAGCCCTATTTCTCTAGTTTAATTCAAATTAAAAATCGTCTCATTTCGATAACTAGAGAAAGAGTTTTGGCTAAAACACCGAAGCATTTTCAATGTAACATTTTCCAACTATATTTTCCAACTTTTAACCTCCAGCACTTCTTATATAATAGTTCTAACTTCCAATAACAATTTGGGATCCAACAGCAACTGGCAGGTCAGGGGAAGCAATGGTTGGCATAGATTCTGATGGCATTCCTGTTGAAGGTGACAAAGCAAGACTGGACGTGGCAGGTGGAACATCCGAAGGATAGCTGGACGTAGCTAGAGATGGCAACTCGATAAGTTGGACAGCTGGCTTCAAAGGCTGAAGTGGCGACTGTGGAGAGATAGTTAGCTAAGTGTCCATGACTGCAGCAGGCTCAAATATGGATGGTTGTTGTGTGGCTGCCTCGTGATACAAAAACTTGCTTTCATCAAATTGAACATGCCTGCAGATATATGTTTTGTTGTGTCTAGGATCCAAGCAAATATAACCCAAGTGATCAGGAGATTTGCCAAGAAATATACAAGGTGTAGACCTGAAGGAGAATTTGTGCGAGTGATATGGCCTTAGTAAAGGATAAATCGTGCTACCAAAAATTCTCAATGTATTATAGTCAGGCACATCATTAAATATTTTTTCAAAAGGTGAGATATTGCCCAGCACAGTAGTAGGAAGCCGATTGATAACATGAATAGCATTTGCAAAGGCATATGACCAGAAATGTAAAGGAACCTTCGAATGAGCTAATAAAGCTAAACCAGTGTCCACAACATGTCTGATTTTTCTTTCTGCAGTGCCATTTTGCTAATGTGTGTGAGCACAAGCTAGTTTGTGAATAATTCCACAATCTTTAAGAAAGCTGGAGACATTTCTTAATTCACCACCCCAATTAGATTGAAAGGCTTTAATTTTAGAATTAAATTGTAATTCAACCATGGCTTTGAATTGAACAACTGCTTGGAAGACATCACTTTTCAATTTTAAAGGATATAGCCAAGAGAATCGTGAAAAATCATCAATCAATATCAAAAAATACTTGCATCCATTAACAGAATTTTATGGAGCAGGACCCCATACGTCACCATGAATAAGATCAAACTTGTTTTGAGTCACAGTACCTGTAAGAGGTAAGTTTATTCTACTGAGCTTTCCTAAACAACAAGATTCACACTTTTCTTTAGGGACCTCTTTTATTGAGCAAGGTAAATGAAAAAATTGAACAATGGATGATATTTTAGCAAACTGAGCATGTTCCAATCTAGCATGCCAATCTACAAGACTCACTTTCTGTGCAACAAATGCATGTGGTTGCTTGAATACTCCAGAAAGTTTATAAACACTTGCGTCAGCTGGACCCGTGAGCATTGTTTGTTTGGTTATTTGATCCTTGACAACAAAATGAGAATCATAAAACTCAAAATAACACTTGTTATCCTTGGCAATTTTATTAATGGATAGCAGTTGATTAGTGATAGCAGGCACATGAAGAATTCTTTTTAGTAGCAACGGACGAGTTTTAGTGATAAGAGAAGATTGTCCAATGTGACGAATAGATATACCTGAAGCATTACCTAATATCACATTATCGTGGCCTTTGTAATCTTCGGAAATGCTCAGACTAGCCAAATCAAGAGTCATATGATGGCTCGCAGCACTGTCAGCCAACCAATCATTTTTTCTTGAAGCTTGATTGATGTTAGCCACATTTGCCGTAGGTGGAACATAGTTCTAATCAAAGCGCTTCCTGCAGGTGTTTGCTTGATGATTATTAAGGTTGCATATCTGACATAGATTGGGAAAGCACCGTTTGTTATTTTTGTTGTTAAAGTTTCCTCCTGTGCCTTTGTTATTGTTCTTGTAATATCCACCAGTGGACTGTTTGGGCTGAAAGCTTTGCTACCGTGTCATGTTTGCAACTATAGGTCCTGCTTCCTTGAGTTATGCATTAATATTTCATGAGAGATCAATATGCCAGATAGATCAAAGAATGATACCTGTGACTTTTTGGCACTAAGAGCAGCTATAATTGGGTGATAATCAACGGGAAGAAGTCTGAAAATGTTTGCATTGAACTCCACAGTACTAATTGGAGTTCCTACTACAGCCAACTCATCAGATATGGATTTGGCTTCCCTAAGAAATTGGGCCATAGATTTTTCTTCAGGTGAGAGATTTTGTAACGCCATGTGCAATTGCACTTGTCTTGCACTGCATCCTGCACCAAACACTTCAGCTAACGCGTTCCAAGCCTCACTAGCAGTTTCAAGACCTGTGATATAAGGAAAAACTTCTTCTGTCAAGGATGACAAAATCCAACTAAGGAGTAACTGATCCTGCTGGAACCATTGAATGTATTCAAGATTTGGTTCAAGAGTTTGTGAGGTGTTTTATTGGATCAAAGGTTTGGGTGCAGGTGTTCCATCAATGTGATTGGATAGATTATAACAATTGATTATAGGCTTAAATTGTGTTTTCCAAGCTAGATAATTTGTCGGTTTCAATTTCACCAAGAAAGAAAGTTGAGCATGTGGAAGTGTTGTTGCAATAGATAGACTGGAATTGATCAAGGCTCCAGTCATGTTTGAAGATGCTGAACCAGAAGATGGTGAGTCCATATTGGGCACTGATACCATGTAAAAGTTTGAAGATTGGTTGGAGGATCAAAAAGCTCTCCTTTATTTGATTACAGAGAATGTGTATATATACAACTGTATATTAATACGTTAGCTTAAATCTTGTCCTGAAGCCATGTCTTTCCTTTTTACATTCCTGAGTTTTAGCATGTGTTTGACTTTGATGGAATCCCTGAAATTGTGCTAGCTTGATAGGTGTGATCTGCACATCTGGAGGCTGTGATCATGGGCATATTGACTGCTTGCATTGGTCTGGAGGTTCTGCGTCTGCTGGTGTGGATTGCTAGAGGTTCTGCATCTACTGGTGTGGACTGCTGCTAATAAATAGGAAGATAGATAAAAACAAATTTGTACGATATAAATATATATATAAATGGTTTACTAAATCTAATTTAATTTAGTTATGACTTTAATTGAATTTAAAACCCTTTTTAGAGTTTAAAATCCACAAAACTACATTTATACACGTTTGACTACGTTGACATGATTTCTCACTATCTAATTTCAAAACATGGGTTCTCCTGCTTTTTTGCACAGTAAGAAACAAGTTGAGAATTAGGATGGCAATGGCAGCCAGCCCCACCAATTCTTTTAAAATAATTTTGTAAAATTAAAATTATAAAATAACTTTTTTTTAATTGGGTCATGGCCTGAGTTACCCATGTTAGAGAAGTACTCTAAAGAAAATCACCTTTAACACTTATTGTACAAATCATTTTATGATTAATAAAGGCATTTTTCATTATTTCGATGTTCATACGTTTATGAATTTGATGTTAATCTTAAATTGATTTAATGAAGTCCTTGATACAAAACATAGTATGGAGGAAATCATGATGAGATCATGATAATGAGATTCCTATCATGTGTAATTATGTTAGTTTCTAAACTTTCCTTAGTTATAGGATTAATGAAATGGGATATCATTAATCCGGATAGACTAACATATGTTACACTCCTTGATTGGATCTAGCAGTAGATCTCATAAGCTGTAGACATGAGTTAGTTAGAGTTAACGTATGAATGCTTACTAAAGTAGTAAGTACGTTGGATTGACCTATTATGAGACAATCATATGGATATTCTATTCCAGTGTCAATGATAGTCTCAGCATAGCAATGGTGAAAATATCTTTTGACTTAAGGTGCTCAAAGATATCTAGGATACTGATCCTGTGCTTGGACTCCATTCATCGGTTCCTTTCAGGAGTTACTCATAGGGTGGTGATTGGGTACAATTTGAAGTATTCGAAGGTAAAGTATGCATTTGTTTTGACTCTTTTGTAGATGCCAAAGTATGCATAGTTCCTAAAAGAGATTATAACCAATAAGTGAAATAGAGTAACAATTAAACTATTATATAAAATGAAGAGCACTCTAGTATCCTTTAGAACAAGCTACCACAAAAGCTAAAATATCTAAGAAATTTTAATATTCTTTGCCTTATTGGTAGTTATCTATTTATAAGGCATTGAGTAATATTAGAGCTAACACTAATTTGATACCCTACTTTATTTTTTAAAAGTTAAAATTGGAGGAACCTAAACTAAGACAAATTTACAATTAGCTAATAGATCAATTAAGTATTGTAAAGGCATTATTGGATATGTTTTGTTAAAGTTGGTAGGCATATATTTTTTTTTTGTTATTTTTGATATGGAAAAAGTATCGAGGTACCTCTAATCTTAGATTGACCCTTACTTTCTATAGCAAAAGCCATAATAAATGTTTATAAAAGGAATTTGATATTTGAGGGTAGAGATGAAGAACTAATTTTCAAGATTTCAAATGCAATGAAGCACTGCATCTCAATTGATGATTCTTATCATTCCCTTAATGTATTAGATGTTGAAATCTTTGGTTCTTTAACATAATTTTACATAAGGACACCTTGGAGTATTACATCATGAAAGGAGAGAAAATTGACAAGAAAATAAATAATTACATGAGTAAGTAGCCTATTTGGAGGAGAATGAAAATGTTACAAAGAAAAAGGATCTTAAAGAGGATTTGGTCTTAACCTACGAAAAAGTAGAACCATACATAGAGGAAACACTAATCTTGAAGTTCTAGCAATTATTACATCATCTTTAATATGCCTTTTTGAAAAAAAACTCAAAGTCATTAGTGATTATTATAGTTTTGATAATAAATTAATAAAAAGAGAGGTTTTTATAGTGTGACATATTGGATGGCATTAACATGGAAGACGTTAGATATAAAAGGGATAAATCCTTCCAACTATACTCATAAAGTCTTTATGGAAGAAAGTAATAAACATGTTGTATAACCCATAGTGGAGATTGAATCAGAATATAAAGGGTTCCATGAAAGTAGAAACCATTAAACTACTTAACTTAAGTATGATTTATCCAACTTGTAATATCTCTTTGATGAGTCCTGTATATGTGGTTCAAACGAAAGAAGAGATGAAAATTATTCTGAATAAGAAGAACAAGTTGATTCTAATAAGGATTGTCACTACTTTGAGGATATACATTAATTATAAGAAAATAAATTATGCAATGTGCAAAGACCACTTCCTTCAACCATTCATTGATCAAATGATGGATGAACTATCAATGCATATGTATTATTATTCCTCATATGGATATTCAAACTACTTTCATAGTATAATCGCATATGAGGATCAGGAAAAGACTACATTCACATGCCTATATGGAACATTTGCATATTTAAGAGTGCCATTTGATTTATGCAATGCATTTATAACAAATTAAGGGTGTATAATAGCTATCTTCAAGGATTAAGAATTTGTAAAGGTATTTATAGATGGCTCTTTTTTTTGGTGATTCTTATAAAGCCACCATAATTTAGAGTAGATGCTCAAAAGGTGCAAGGAAGCCAATTTAGTGTAAAATTAGGAAAAGTTTCACTGTATGGTAGAAAAAGGGGTAGTATTAAGTCTTAAGATCCCATATCGAGGAATCAAGGTGGACAAGGAAAAAGTTGAAGTAATTAAGCAACTATCACCACCTATATAGATTAAGGAAATTAGGAGTTTTTTAAAAAGAAATATTAGTATAGATGTTTTATAAAGGACTTCTCTAAGATATTTTATGTGTTTTACGTTAACCACAAGTGCATAACATAGTTATAGCTAGTACTAATAAGTATGGGTAGATCCTATGAGGATTATGAATAGTAGTGTTAATTGTCTTTCCAATATCTAATCTAACTAAATGAGTAACTTATTTAAAGAAAACAAACTAACTAAAATAAAAAATTAGAGTTAATCATCTAAAGGAATAGATAAGACTTAGATGTAGAATCCTCCTAAAAGTTCACTATGCCTAAATTTATCTTAATTTGATGATTAATCCTAGTTACTTGGATCGATAGGAATGATTCAGTTACAAGCATATTCTCTCTTAAGCAATACAGTCCCTATCCTAAAGTTGAATTGACCAAAATATCTTTATAATCAAAATAATTTAAGAATGCATTAACTCAATTTGTGAATTCCTATAATAGATTTCAACCTAACTCAAAAAGATCATGTATTTCTCTCTCAAGAAACCCTTATAATCCTTATCATTCATGTTGTGATTTAAACATACAAATAATCTCTCGATCTTAATGTATATAATTTGATTATTGAATCTTCTACTTTCGTTACTTCAGTTCAACATAATATATAAACATGAACAATCCCTAAGAAAACTAGAAACTTTCATTAAACAAAGAAATCAATTCATAACATAACTTTTAGGTTTCATCATATCTAAATATATATCCTAATTTAGTTCATAACAAAATAAAGAAAACCTGTAAAGAACAATAAAAAATGAGAGATAAGAATGAGCTCATACTTCTTGAATCTTAATCCTTCTTGATTAATCATAATGGAATCTTTCTTTTCTCCAAGATTGCTTCTCCTTGATGTGCTCTCGAGTCTCTTTTACTTTGGGATTGATTTCTAGTCCTTGCATATTTCTCTTTTCCTTGTCTCTTCTCTTTTACTGTCTTTTTATCACGAAATCTAGAAATTTGGTCAAAATGATTCCAACACGACCGTGTGTTACTTTACACACCTTTTAACTACTTTCGTAAAAATTACTACCAACATGAGTCTAACATGACTCCGTATTAATCCTAATTATTCTAGCTGAAAATAGGAAGAAATAAAATGAAACGACATAAAACATAAGTTGAATATGGGTCTCTACTAGTCCCATGTTCCAGTAAAAGGTCCTACATTTTCCTTATGGGGGCAACATAAGGACCAATATTGATATGTGTTTAGAACACGGGTTTATATTTGTCCCATGTTCTAAAACACATATCCATATTAGTCCTCATGTTGCCCCCATTTTTAGTAACATGGTTCCATGTTGGTGATATATTTTTATTCCTTCCTCTAAAATCATCTCATAATCATTATAACTCAATCATACATGAATTCATTCATTCTTCATTAGAGGCCTAGAAAAAGGCCTTTAAATAAAATATAAACCAAAAATAAGAACCAAATCCCATATAAATCATTAAAACACAAGCTAAATGCTCTCTAAAACATACTAAGAACATAGTGCAATTAGCATTTATCAATAGCTTGGCCCTTTACTAACTTACTGCCTAAAGATGTTCCATTTGTTTTTTTTTAACCATTTTACTTTGATGCTTTCATACAGTAGTATTAAATTGGAACCTTCCCTTTGAGCTAATGTGTGATGCAAGCGATTTATTGTTAGAATGGTGCTTAGGTAAAGGAAAGATAAGCATTTTCAGCTAATATATTATGCCAAAATTTTTTTTGATTAATGCTTAATAAAATTATACAACAATCTAAAAATAGTTTTTAGATGTAATCTTTCACTTGAAAAATTCATATTTTATCTCATCTTATCCAATGGTCATAGTCTATATGAATCATTATGCAAAGATGCTAAACATTGGTTTATTAGATAGATTTTGTTAATACAAGAGTTTGACTTAGAGATTAAGGAAAAGAAAAGAGACAAGAAATTAGTAGCATACCACTTATCCTACATAAAAAAAAGGTACAAATACAAAGGAGGTGATTGAACGAGACATGATGAAACTTTCATTGGTAAACTATATTTTGTAGAGGTATATGATTCCACCCCTTAGTTTGCTAATTATTCTAACTATTTAATAGGTGAGATTCTCCCTAAATGTACCTTATATAAACAAAAGAAGAAATTATAGTTGTAAAAACTTTAAAAGAGCGCTTGTTGGTTGGCGATCCTATTCTTTTTCAGTACTTTAAAGTTTTACTTTAAATCATTTTCAATGATAAACATTTTTGTAGGATTTAATTGCAATAATTTTGTTATAATAATGGTTTAATAAATTTATCTTTCTAATTGATTTTTTTTTGCGCTTTGATTTTATAGTAGTTAGGAAGAAAGGGAAGCCAAGAATGCTCTTAAAGAGGAAACTCGAAATGCAATTGATTTGCACAATTCAATGAACAAGCCAAAGAAAAACATTCACTAGATGACGAGCCTGGCATGGGCAAGCCCATATCTGATATCTCAGATTGTGTTTGTATGTGAAATTAAAAAATCATGGCTGGGATATAGACGTGTCCTAGATCATGTTTAGATTAAAAACTAGAAAAAATTATCCTCAAAGATCCACATCTTGAGACGCATTCCCATCTCAAAACATATATTTTGTGCACTTGAATAATTTTACTACTGAGAGATCTATGGTTTGGAGCACACTTGTGTCCTAAACTATACTTATTTGTAAAACTAAAATATTTTAGATATAAAGATTCTCAGCTTGGGACAGTTAAGCACGTAAATATTGTTTGGAATATGTTCATATGGAAAACAAATGTAAAGAGATCCATGACTTGCCTTTCTATATTTGCATTTGACAGCGAGAAGCAGAAAAATCGTAAGTGAGTTTTTGATTAAAAAAAAAAGATTGATGGCTTGAATGTCTCAAGTCGTACCTTGAGAAATTTAAACAGCCTCATTTATGACACACCCTATTTTTCTCCACTCCACTCTCTCTCCCTACCTACAACTCGAAATCCTTATTTATTCCACAAAGTAAAATTTCTCGCTAGTTAGGGGCATCAAGTTCACAACTTTGAGAGCCTTCAACCAGGAGTGAATTCAGATTTTTTTTTTAAGTTGGGCAAAATTTTAATAAGGGTAAAATTTTATTTTTAATGGGAACAAAATTTTATTTTTTTGTAGGGGCAAAATTTAAAATAATAATTTTTTTTTGCATAAAATTTATTGGAGCCAGTGGGACCAAGTGCCCCTACTTGCCCCCATTATAACTTCGTCCCTGCCTTTAACACCATCACTTCCTCTAAAGCTACAAATCCAGTAAGAAAATGAGTTCCAAGACATCATCAAGTGAAAAAAAGGTTTGAATGACACGCAGGGAGTCAAGCTCCTAATAACCACTGATTATTGCCATCAATGGATACCCACTTTCGGTATTCACCAACCTAATACACAGTCACGTTAATGAAATTCTTAAATCTCGATCTTTCAAATTAAGTAAGAGTATGGATTAACTGGAAACAATAAGCATGGCAGAGGAAGTTAGGATGTATTATCTAGATAATGTTGGTTAGACAATATTTTTTAAAGTGGTAGAGAATGCTTGTTGGGATATAGACATAAATCTTGATTACTTTTAAGGTAACTAGGCATGCGAAATTGGATTCGGAAAATGGAATTCAATTTAGGTTTAGGGGATGGAGAATAAGATGTCGTTCGACGATTTTAAATTATAATACACGTTTTATATACCCTAACAAACAAGTGGAGACAGAGGAATATAGAAATTGCAAGAGAAAATTATGTCAAAAGCATAATGCCACTACCCATAATACATTTTAGGATTCTACTTTGAGGGGTTCATTTAGGTATGACCCTAATTAAAAAAAATATTATTAGTAATATATTATGATTTGACGAATAATACTTTTATATCCCCTTTTGGAGCAACACTCTATACTCTTAATAAAGTGAAAAATAGAATTCATATCTATTTCTATTTTTCACTGCATTCATTATAATTTATATTTTAGATTAAATTGAATTGAATTAAATACAATATACAAGTAATAATAATATATTTGTCAAAAAAAAGTAATAATAATATTATATACTAAATATTGATATAAAAAAGACCTAAATATTGGATATATACAAAAGTAATTAATGTAATATAATTAGAGATAATAAATTTAAGATATTTATTTTTTTGAAAATTTTTATTTAATATTTAATATTAATATTTTTTATTTAATGATTAACATTTTAAAATTTGTATAAATTAAGTCAAATTTATATATCTTTATCTCTGTCTCTAATTTGTAATAACTTTTGGATATAATAGTCTTTTAATGCTTTAATTTCTCAACCGTCGGAGAAAATTTATATATCTTTATCTGTATCTCTAATTTGTAATAACTTTTGGATATAATAGTTTTTTAATCTTTTAATTTATCAGCTGTCGGAGAAAAACGCTTCTCATAGTAGCGTTTTCAAAATTAGTGGAATGAGATCAATCCGCCAACCCAATCAGTTGATTACTAAACATAATTATCAGTAGTTTGATATGGTCAAATAGTTAAAACCCTTCAATAAGTTAAAAAATAACTGATAAATTATTTACCAAACAAAACTCTTATATGGAAGATCATACCTAACTACCTTAGAAAAGAAAAAACACAACACAACACAACAACCTTAGTACACAAAACTGTTTGCTTTGTGAGAGTTACATGGGTGACATCAATTATATCCAACCTTTCCTTTATGTTTTACAAAAAAAGTTATTTTTATGGCTCGAAATTGTAACATTTAATCACAAAAGAATAATCTTACCGTTATTCTAAAATTGGCCCTCTCAACTTAGGAAGGATTATGTTATCGCTACCATCAACCTATAAATGAAGAGGTTAGTAAGAAAGGTTGACGAAGCATAAATGGTACTTTAGGATTGAGAGAGGGCAGAGGGAGATGGTGTCTATTTGGAGGAAGCATGAGAGAATAAACAACATGCAGCAGGGGAACCTAGGAGGCAACACCTTAGGCAGAGACAACCGCGGAGGAGACCGAAGAGATGTCAAATTGACACTATAGCAAATTATAACGACGATAGGGATAGGGCAATTTACAAAATAGAGAACTGAACCAATAAATTGAACAAATTGAATACTAAAGAAAATGCAAAGATAGTTTTATGAGTAATGGTTGAGGCAGATGGAATAGCAAGTGCTAGACAACAATGATGATGGAGAGACTGTATATTGGGCTGTTGTTTCTATTATTCTTTTCTTTTCTCTTAATATTTTTTTAAAACATATTAATATAATATATTAAACTTATTTGACATTTAAGAATAATGTAGATATAAAAATTTATTAATAAAAATATTCTTATTTGTTAATTAAATGTAAATAATTTGAAGTATTTGTATCTTTATAATTTTTTTAATTAGTAGAATTAATCTGACATCCCTCCCCAATCTTTCATGTCCACCACCCTTTCCTTTCCTTTCCTTTCCTTTCTTCTTAAGCCTACTTGTCCGTCTCTCACGCGCACATTTCCTACGTTTTGTCGCTAACCAAACACCTCCTCGAAGGCACACCGCACTGAATTCTTCGGAGTGAATAATTTGTATAGATAGAGAAAGATAAGGAAAACAACAAGCGAGAGTTAAAAGACTCTTAACAGGCCATGGCTTGGAGGCGTCTAATAACACAGGTACATACTCTTCTCCCTTCTTGGCCTTCTGATTTCTCTCCCATCTATTTCGTCACTATGATTCTTTCCCTTCTTTCTCTCCGTTCTGTTTTTATAGTTTGTTTGCCCGATATAAAGATTGGTTATTTGGGGATATATAAAACCCTAAAGTTCAATTTCTTTGGGTTCCATGCTTTTGCTTCTTTTTTGTTTTCTTGTAATAACGTTTTCCAGATTTTTTGTTTCTTAACTTGAAACCACTCGGTATTCAGTTGTGACTTTCTTCTCATTATCGCAAAATACTTGTCTTAGGAGTTTTTTTGAAAGCTCAGTAGTTTCAGTAAGAGGTCAAAACAGTATGCGGGAGAAATTAGGGTTTTGGATAAGGATTTGATTCTTATTCTTTTGCTAAGAAAAGAAATTTAATCATTAGTATGAGGCTAAAACCGTATTGGGTCTAGTTCAACAGGTTGTTTTTATTTGCAATATTCTGCAACTATCTGCTGCCATTAGTAAAGTTTTCTTTTATTTGTTTGTCAGGAGAGAGGTTCTCTGTGGCTTGATATCTTTTAAAGATGTTATATTGGATTTGGTGTTTGTCTGCTGGACTGTGATTCAAGTCGTATGTTTGGGGCTAAAATATGTGTTTCAGGTGACTAGTGCTCTATGACGATGAAGAACTAACGCAAAAGTTTGGGGTTTTTCAAATTTTAATAACTTGAAATTAATGCTGCATGACTAGAGGGCAGGTTCCACACTAATTGAAAATTGGAATAGTAATACGATCTTAGGCTAAAAATAAGCCTTAAATAAACTATAGAATATCTAGGCTTGATACCAACTAATAAGGCAAAATAGATTATATAAAGATTGCAAGCTTCATATTACTAGAAATCATATCTAGACTTCATAAGGAACTAGGAATCACATCCGTTGTTTAGTAATCACTCCAAAAAGTTTAAAAGTAGACAAGAAAGGCTCACACTTCTATGGAATTCATAACCAGAATATTCTTTCTTCTTTTCATTGTTTTCCGTATGTAAACATTTACTAGGCAGTCATATGCATATTAACATTTAAAGCACTTATTTCCGTGGCTCTCTCTCCTTTAGTGTATAGATTACCTTGTTATGTGGGAAGGTTAATTGTTGTTGGCTTATAAACTTTAGGAGTTTCTTTTATGCTAGAATCATCTCATTGATATTTTGATTCTTTGATAGATGATGGTCCTAAGTACTGCGATAAGCAACCTTCAGCCTCTACTTCTTTGCATGGTTAACTCTCTTCAAATTTTTTTAAAAATCATTCTTGTAAGGAGTAACTGTTTCTTAGTCTTCATTCCTTCACAACTAATATAAAGCACATCAGACTTCACTTTATACTTTGTAACAGTTGTAATTCCTTGTTAAAGTGATATAAGTTGATCTTGGAGGTCATCTTGATATTGGGAAGCCTGGTATTTTTCTTTTTAACTTTTGTTTCATCTTTTCCTGTTCAATAATTGCTGGCTGGCCTGTTTTTCATAGCCTATCCTTAACTATTTTTGAACAAACGTTAGTGTGTATGGTTACTTTCATCTTTGCAAATTAGACCTTTCATTCCTTTGACATTTACTAATCAAAATAGTTCTCCATAGTTTCTGTCCAATCTATAAACAGATGTGGATCTATCTTCCCGATGAAATCAGATACTTTGACACATGTTGTTTTGTAAATATCATCAATTGTGATGCAGGAGCAGTTAGTTTAGTTTTCCTAGTAAATATTGGATTTCTTACTATTTAGTATTTCTTAAGTTATTTGGATTCCTAGTTATCATAGGATTAGCATATTTCTTTTTAATTAGTATTTCCTTTTCCTATTAGCAGTTGGATTAGGTCCTATACTAGTATAAATAGGCTGCCTATGCTTGAATTTTAGGTATGTCTTTTATCGATCAAACAAATTTTATGCTTTTAGAGGTTTATCTACAAACCCTAAGCCCTATTTTCAAGTTCCAGCTACAATCTACATCAATTATAGCCTATTCTATTCAACTTATCTTTGTTTTCCCTTCCCACACTATGTCAAATTGTGTTTGTGTTTTAGGCCTAATGTGCATTCGTACATCTCATATAAGTTTTCTTAACAAAGTAGGTTGGTTTCGTCAATCTTCAGCGTGCCTTTGAATTATGGTTGCTACTGGTTACTTTGATATTCTTGCTGCTTATTAGTGTTAGCCCCTTCCTCTTACTTCTTTTCATCTTCCCCATCTAATATAGGTTCTTAGTCGACTAAGTTCTGTGAGCTACAGAACACATTTGAGTACTAGTCTTAAGGCTGTCCAGTTTTGTCAGGGTTTGTAAAATCAATTCATCATGATCATGATTGTTGAATTTTATACTCCTTTTGCTGCATATCTGTGTGACTCAAACAAAAGTCGTTGTGAAACTGTTGTAAGTTAGAAGGATTCAGATCTTAATGTTAAATTTAGAATAAATAATAAAAGAAAGATGTAGAAACCAATTAGTGTGATACTAATAGTTCTCTTTCTTTCTATGAAGATGTGAATGTGCTTTATCCATCCCACATGGATAACTGAGGAAGAAAATTTGTATTTTAAAATCTTAGTGTCTTCTTGTCTGCATAATTCCTGTGCTCATGACATCAATTCCTAGTCTTTCAGTTCCCCAAGCTAACAGTATACTATATCTAAATGTTTACCAACTCATTTTCATTTGAACATTCATGTCTGTATATGCATGCTGTGCAATCACTATATTTATATTTATATGATTCAATTAGTGATATTGTATTTTATTTTCTTTTCCTTGCTCCAGGTTTCAAGGCATCAGTTGGATTTGCTTCAAAACAAGAATTTTCTTGCTAGAACTTACTTTCCAGTTAATTGTTTCACAAATGGTGCAGGTATGTTATCAGTGGCAACTGAACTTCTCGAGTTTGCTTCATTGATATTTTGATTCTTTGATAGATGATGGTCCTAAATACTGAGATAAGCAACCTTCAGCCTCTAGTTCTTCGCATTGTTAACTCTCTTCAAATTTTCCTTTAAATCATTCTTGGAAAGGGTAACTGCTTCTTAGTTGTTGTGGATGGCTTCGTTGGGAAATCTTATACCAGAAAAGTTGATATTCTCTTTTATTTTCAGTTTATTGTTTCCTATTCCGTAGGTAGTTTAGAGATATAGGACTTCTATAATTATTTTCCTATTCTTATCCCGTAGGAAGTTTAGAAGTATATGACTTTTATTATTACAATAAGACTGATCCTTATTTAAAGGAACAACATAGTTAGGAATTTGACAGATACAAGACTCCTTTATCTGTAACATGACTAATCCTTATTTAAGAGGACAAAAGTTAAATAAAAGGGTAGTTCAGAGTTTAATCAAAAACAAGAGATTGGAGTTCTCTCTCATTGAACTCTAAGGTTTCAGTCTACCTTGAATGAGTTTGAAATTCTATTCAAAATAGGTCGACAAAAGAATCGCAACAAAGGGAAGAGAGTTTGATTTCCCACTCAATCGCTCGATAACTCGATCCTACTCTCAGAGATATAACAATTTGGTATCAGAGCCAAACACCATGGGCGATGAGATACGAGCATTGCTACAAGAAGAGAGGGTTGTTACGAAATCAATCGTGGAGGCTAAATTTTTGGATTTGAAGGACCGTTTGGAGAGTCACTTAAAACACATCACTCATCAATTTCAAGAACAGATGAGAAACTTGGTTTCGGATTTGAGCAAGACCACGATGGGGGATGGTGAGATCTGTAGTAATACAGTTCGACCAAGCCCAATATCTGCACCAATGATTGCAGGAACAAGCACAAGACCACCAAAAAGAGTTTCCGCAAATGGGGGAGTTGTTCCAAGATTCACAAAATTGGATTTCCCTACTTTTGATGGCTCAAAGGACCCATTAATTTGGCTCCATCATTGTGAGCAGTTTTTTGAAAACCAGCACACCAGCGATGCAAACAAGGTGAGTTTGACAGCCTTTCACATGTTGGGAGAAGCACAAATTTTCTACTATCAATTATAATTGGAAGGGCGCATCACAAGTTGGCAGGAATTCCGTAACCAATGTTCACTGCGATTTGGCCCACCAGAAGGTAGCAACCCGTTAGGCGACTTAGTCAGTTTGCGACAAACTGGAAGCATAGAGCTATATCAGCGACAGTTTCAAGAGAAATTAGCAAGGGCTAGTGAATTTGTTCGGGTAGATCAACATGTGGGCTTATTCATGGCTGGCCTAGATGTCTCCATTCGACTAGACGTCCAATTACACAAGCCTACAGATTTAGCCACAGCCATGAGTCTTGCTCGAGCCTTTGAACAGAAGCAGCAACTGTTACATGTTGGAAATAACCAAAGATGGCAAGGGCAGATTACTCAAGTGGAGTTTGGATCCTCGAATTCACAACCATTAAACGTCCAGAAAAATTCCATAACCTCTGCAGCTACGGGTTCCTCAACAACCCCAAAACACACTCCTTTTATTAGACGGTTAAGCAGAGCTGAGATGGCAGAACGTCGTTCAAAGGGGTTATGTTATAATTGTGATGAACCCTATTCAACGACTCATCAATGCGCAAAACTATTCTGGTTAGAGCTAAGTGATATTGCAGAGGAAGTGACTACTGAAATTGACGAAGAACCTAGAGGATAAGGAACAATTCCAACATACTTATCTAGAATTTGCGCTTGAGGACAAGCTTCTTTTGCGGGACAGGGGTAATGTTGTGGATGGCTTCGTTGGGAAATCTTATACCAGAAAAGTTGATATTCTCTTTTATTTTCAATTTATTGTTTCCTATTCCGTAGGTAATTTAGAGATATAGGACTTCTATAATTATTTTCCTATTCTTATTCCGTAGGAAGTTTAGTAGTATAGGAATTTTATTATTACAATAAGATTGATCCTTATTTAAAGGAACAACATAGTTAGGAATTCGACAGATACAAGACTCCTTTATCTGTAATATGACTGATCCTTATTTAAGAGGATAGATGTTAAATAAAAGAGTAGTTCAGAGTTTAATCAAAAACAAGAGATCGGAGTTCTCTCGCATCGAACTATAAGGTGTCAGTCTCCCTTGAATGAGTCTGAAATTCTATTCAAAATAGGTCGACAAAAGAATCGCAACAAAGGAAAAAGAGTTGAGTTTGATTTTCCGATCAATCGCCCGATAACTCGATCCTATTCTCAGAAATTGTTACGATAAGAACATCTTCTCTTCAACAAGATCCGAGGCTCTCCAAGAGAGTGGTACCCTGTTTCAAAGTTAAGCCATTGGATAATTGGATTCTCCATTCTAAACAGGTATGAGAGCGTTAGCTTAGAGTGCTGAATCCAGAGCCCCCTATTTTTCTTGAAACCTGTGCACATTCAAGACCCATATACTCTTATCAAATATATGGCCGTGAGCAAATTTCATATCAAACATATTTGTAGAAAGAGTTGCCAAACTAACCTTTACGAGAAATAAACTCCAATATTCCATTGCTTCGTGAAATCAGTATAAACTGCCGATGCTTGAAATTTTGCAACAGCAGAAATAGATGGAAAATAGCCTTGCATGACAATTGGATGTCATAACTACAACGAATAGCATATTGGCTCAACATATCACAATAGAATGCCCCAAAATAGTCAAATTTGAACCGAGAGCGGTGAGGGAGAGAGCAGCAGCAAACAAATTGAGAACATATGACAATTTTAGGGCACTAGCGAGAATGAAGATGAAGACGACAAGGATGTAGAGTCGCGGTGAAAATTGGAAGACTAACAGCGTGTGTGAATTTTTCTATCAGTGAAGTTTTGTCATTAGAACGACGACATTTTTGTGCTGAGACAAAGTTAGGCAGGGGATCCGGATCCCTAAGCCTCCCATACGTCGACTGTCCGCAGCTGGCCTGCCTTCATTTTTTTCTTCTTTACCAGCTCTTTACCAAACAAGCTTTTAAACTTTTGAGCTTTTTCTCAAAGTCAATCAACTAAAGTAGGTTGACCAACTAAAAAAGAGCTAATAAGCTCTTCACCAAACAAGGCCTTTTTCTGACTTTTGAGTCGGCAACAACAACTTCTTCTATCTTTCTCGTGGACTTTGGAGTAGGAAACTCGAATATTTGACATACTTCATCTTGATCTTTGGAACACACTAGAGTGACCCCCCACTTCCGGATTTTCATAATTTTACCACAATAGTTTAAATTGAACTTGAAGAAGGCTACATCCCTTAACGAATAACCATTTTCATATATCGAATGGCAACATATATCATTAACGAAGACTCCCACGTGCTCCTCAAGTGAAGTCGCAATGTCCACTTGACAAATCCTTAAGGAAACATGGTTATTGTCTCCAAAATAGCAATCACTTTCACATCTAATACTGAGATCATCAAAACAAAGTCAGAATAAGTATGCTTAATGCACACAAAGAAAGCAACCGTCAACAAACGACCATTAAGCCAACGAGAATGATTGGGGACTTCCACTGAATCACCCATAGTTTGATACTTGACCCACACTGGTATTCTACTTCCAGGATAATATATAAGATGTCTAACCTAAACCACACGAACAAAAAACTCAAATTAGTAATTATACCAACACAAAATAAAGAAGAGAAAAAAAGATAGTTACATACCCGTGGTTTGTGATATCTTAACAGTACATATGCAACTTCCTAGCAATCATCTTCATCTAGCTCTAAGCAGTTTTGTAAAGAAAATCTCTTCTCAGTGCCTTCTGACTCAAAGACTAGCTGTTTAAGGGTCCATATTTGTTCTAATGATGTGCAATCATCAGCTGTTAACTGAATGACACTCGATGGAAGTTCTGGCAAGGATATAAGCCTCTCGCAAGATGTTAGATCAATCTCTCTCAAGTTTGAAAGTTGTTTGATGGCTGCAGGGATTCTCTAAAAAATATTCAAACTTAAATCTAAACTAGTTACAGAAGATAGAAAGCTCAAGTTGTCAGGTAATTCCCTTAATTCAAGGGAGCTAAGCTCCAAAGTTTTTAAAGAAGAGATGCCCTCTAACAACCAAGGTAATGTGTGACCCTCAAGATGTACATATTCTAGACTCGCTAAATTAACCACACTTTTACGCACAAAGGTAAGTTTGAAGCAACAGCGAATCTTTAAAATCTCCAGCCCTTTTAGATTGCCAAAAGATGATGGAATCTCTGCGTTTGTATGATCTAACTCAAGTTCCTGTAAACTATACATGTTGTTTGAGATTTCAGGAAACTTCTTTAGGCGCCGGCACCAACCCAAATTAAGTTTTGTAAGAGATGTTAATGCGTTGAAAAAGTTGCTTGGAAGGCTTTCAAGGTTTTCACACTCGAGCATGACTAATTCTTCCAATTTTCCAAGGTGTTCAACTGATGATGAAGGTATCTGTTTTATAGCAGTGGAACTTAAATCCATAGACTTCATGTTGCTTGAAACTTCTGGGAATGTTTTCAAATTCGTGCAATCCCGAAGGTTAAGAACTTCAAGAGCTTCTAGAAATCCAACTCTACTATTTGGAAGATGACTTATGTTTTTGCAATTTTGCAAATTTAGGTACGTAACCTTGCCCAATTGCCTCCCATATATGTCAGGTGGAGTTTTAATCAAACTGCAAAAACGGTGAAGAATCATACCAATTTTTCCAAATGTCGATGCCACTAAATACTCCATATTCTCATCCTGCGCTTAGCAAAAAGAAAAGGAATTAATTCTCATCCATTTTTTCTTTCAAACTTAACTATAAGAAAATTAATTATATGAAAATATAAGGCATAAGATAAATACCTTGACTTCTTCCTGTAATTGTTTTATCTTGCTATTGGGTAATCCAAGCACAATCAGATGGTTTGGTCGAAAATTGCTTGGAAAAGATTCCAATGGATATCCATCCCAATGAAAATATGTTAGCTCATTTGGAAGATAATCAAG
>JANZXV010000008.1:31528521-31549467 GCA_027576455.1 Erythroxylum roigii
TAATATAAAGACATTATGACTAAAGTGTTTTGTATTAGTGAAAGGGGCCAACTCTTTTTATACAAATGTGTATACAAATGTATTTATGTTGTAATATCGGGTACGTGTCTTGCGAGAGTGAGATGCTACATTCTACGCTCCCTCTTAGGCTCCCATTCACATCTAACTCTTTTTATTGACCTAAGTATGCCCCTTTTAACCTCACAGTCTAAGTCAACTTCATCAATATTTAGTTTATCATTTTCTTTATTAACTTTTAATAAAGGTTTTAGATTATGTCTAGTACACCTCCCTACATTGGGGACTCGAGGTTGTTTTTCCCTGTACAATTCAACAATTTGATGGAATTGCTTCTTCAATATGTCTTTCAAATCACTATACACTTATATAAAGATTATGTTATCATTTTCTTCTTTTAATATTGAACCACCTCTAAATTACATGTAAAGCTGCGAAAGGAACTTAATAAAGAAAAATCCTTAAGTACTACCTTATAGGTATACTCCTAGAAGATATAAAATCACTCGTGTCTCACTCTTAATTAGATTTTCTTGATGCTAATCTCACATGCTCTTATATTTTACTAATCTTGGCTTCTTTGTTAAGTTCTTTAAAGAACTAAACGTACTAAATCAAATATTGCAACTGTCTAAACATATCAAAATTAAGAGAACTAATGGTCAAAAGAAGCATAAGTCACAAGTTAATCAATAAGTAAGAAAGAAATAAAAATAATTCAAGCGGACCAAGTTTCTACTAATTAAGATTTTGATCAATTTTAGCCAAAAGAATAACTAGAATTGACTACATAATTAAACAACTCTTTTTGGATCAATTTGTTTATAAAATTGTATCAATGCAAACACCAGTTTAAATATTAGGAGTTGTTTTGCTCTTTTAGCCATTTTCATTTTAATTGAATTCTTCACCCATCTTTTACTATCTTTCATTTGCAAAATTTATTGATAAAGTTAAAGTAAAAAAATTAAATGATACAAATTTTATAATTTATATTATTTTTAAAAAATATGAAAATAAAACAACAATCTGGTCCAAAAAGATTACTCCAATAGAAATAATTAAAAAAAAGAAAGATAATTTCTTGTAACTTATTAACTAAACATAACATTATATTCAGTTGAATTTCATTTTATCAAAATCAAAACAAAGATGTATGACTTAGATTTGAAAACAAAAGAGTATCCCATAGTTATATATCAAAACGTATGATTGATATAAAAATTGAAACATTCAAAAGTCCTTAATTAATAAATTGCTAAATTATTGAATAACATGACATACAACAATTTAGTTTACAGAAAGTTAGTATCATAATATTAAAAAATATGTGAATATGTATATATTAAAAATAAGCCCTTTTCTTTCCACTGAAATGTTAAAAAAATCGAAACGAAATCAGAATGTGGCAAAAATTTGAAGCAGTTTATAGCTTGTCGTCACTTGGAACCGACAAATCTTATACATAGATTTGGGTTTGAACCCGAGTAGGTTAACTCAAATATCCAAGCCCAACTCCAGAGACCTTCACCGAACTATAAATTTAAATACTCCACAAATCAATATTAGGGTTCTGTAATTTTCCATCAGAACCGCCATGGCCTGCACAATTGATTTTCGAAACCTCGATGAAGGCTTCGGCGGCAAGACCTACAAGCGTAAACGTCAAGAGGTCGAGGCCGCAATAGCTGCTGCCACCGCCGACTCAGCTATGGAGGTCGACCACGTCGCGCTTCCGCCCCCAGCCAAAAGATCAGCTGTACCATCATCGGACGATCCGGATAAACCGGCGTTCGGAAAGCCGACATTCGACGGCGTGATCGCCGGGAGAGTGTCAGGCCGGAAGTGGAAGCAAGCGAGGAAGCAGCGAGCGTCGGCGAAGCACGTGAGCGTGAAGGGAACAAGTTTCGAGGAGAGAGAGAGGCAGAAGGAGATAAAGAGAGCATATAGAGAGAGAATGAATGAGCTGAAGGAAGAGATAAGAAGGAATAAGGTTGAGAAGAGGAAGATGAGAGAGGAGAGGGAAAAGAAGAAGCAAGAGAACATATTGAGGTCAGGGACTAAGTTGCAGAAGATTACTAACCCCAAGACTTTGAAGAAGATTGCCAAGTCTAGAGACAGGAAGTTTCTTAAGGTTGTTCCTGATGATGTCAACAACAAGAACAAGAAATAAAAGATGTTGCTGCATTTTTTCATAGAGCAATGTAAGATTTTTCATTGGAAATTATCACGTTGATGGATTCTGTATGTGGTATTAAATCATGTACGGATAATGGCATACACTGTTTTATGTTGATTTTGACAAGTTCTTGAGTAAAGGCATGCGATAAATGTTAGGTTTTGAATCTTGGCTGAAAAGTGAAAATATGGCAGCTGCTTTCTTACATATGGAAGCCTATTTCTTGAGTAAAGGCAAGTGACAGAAGTTAGGTTTTGAATCTTCTTGGCTGTAAGTGAAAATATGGTAGCCGCTTTCTTACGTACGGAAGCGCAGTGCATTGAACACAAAATCATACTAAAAAATATGACCTGATTAGTATTTATCAACTTAACAAGAAAGCAATCGTAGATCTTAGGAACTTCTATTCAAGTACCTGAAAATAAGAAAGGATTGCCATCTTCTATTTGAATCAATTCACAGAAAGGGGAAAATGGAACAACTTTCTATTGGGAATACCAACAAAATGCTAATTGCTAAAAGGAAATGGAAGCTCTTTATAGAGTCAATTTGAGTCAAGTGGTTGCATCCCTATATTTTAAAAGGATTGTAGCTTATGAGAAATCAAACATAACCAAAACAACTTTTGGACTGTTAATCAATCGTTGAAATTATAGAACATCATGAACCAAAAAATGAAATTCATCATTGGGAATTGAAAATAATTTGGTCTTAGCTCAATAATTGGAACAAACTAGGTCCTCTTCAGATGATTCTTGGATTTGATAATCTCATACTTTCATTCCTTGAAAGCCAAAGTAGAAGTGATCATACCTGGTGAAGAAGACCAGTGCAGATATAGAGGATTTACCACGATCATGAGCTCTCTCCCTAATTACAGACCAAACATGGAAGCTAAATGTAAAGATAAGCTGGAAGAGGCACAACTCTAAAAGCTTTACTACTAAAAAATGTTCAAGAAAATTATCAGTAACACTCCTACCAACATCTTGTGTAACCTCTTATTCAATTGCTATTTCTTGAACTCATTTTGAATCCAATCTTGAATGCTTAGAAAATAACAGGTCTATGCTTGTGGGATAGACTAAGCAGGTAACATATAATTACAAAGATGATTTCAAACTTTTCTTAGTTGTAACACCTAAGTGATATGGAGGGAAAATAATACAAACATGTTCTAAATAAAAGTCGGAATATGATCGAATACATTCAAATGGATCACAGAAATTATAGTTGCGAATGAAGTTCATGAGTTTAATATAACTTCTGTTGTTACTTTGCACAAAATGTAACAAGGTTCTGAACTTGTTTGAGTTTAATATATTCCTTCCATCTTTAAGAAACAAAGAATGCTTCGCATTCTACATCAGTTGCTGAAACATGGCTTGGATTATTACTGGATCATTAAGCACGTAAAGCTAACTTCGCAAATTTCTTGGGACTCACAAATCCAAGTTTTTCAGTTATCTCCTTAAATGCAGGAACAAGGCCACGCCTCATAAAAAATCCATCAATCAGCTGCATTGAGTTCAACTCAGGAAGAGATGGAACATTTTTCAACTCCAGGTCCAAGCAGAATGGGGAATCCTTTAACCACATTCTCAATGAGTGGGCCTTGGCTACAAGGAGCCCACTCCGAGTTTTACAAGGAAGAAATGGGGATCCCATCTCCCAAAGGCACGCTTTCAAGGTGCTGTTAAGGGAAACCATGTTGTATTCAGCTGTGCCGGTTATCAAAACAACAGATTTTGGAGATGTTGGACAACCCTGTAAGGATGCATCCTGCCACATAGAGAAAGCATTACCAAGTTAGTCTATAAAAATCAATGGTAGAGAAATGGTGCCACTCATTTTACTGCAATTATCATTATGCATAAAGCAGTCATATGGAGAGGTCAGTATTATAATATCATTGTGTATGATAGATAAGTCTTGCACCAAAAGTATGATATGGTTATGAAGCTCGTGTCTATATTCACAAAAATAGAAAAACAAAGAAATCACAATCTTTCAGTTCACTTACACATGAGCATAAATGCACACGGATGCAATAGGAAATAGGCAAACTGTTTTCTGAATGTCCATTGTTCTGTGTTTACTTTACGCAATTGCATGCAACTCTCAACATATCAATTACAAACAAAGGCATCAGCAGAATTGCAATTAGACTATAATAACCTTAAATGGGAAAAACCCAGTGTTATGGATACCGTGCCATTAACGTACCGGCCGTTTTCCAGAACTGGTACGGCATTATATATACCAGGTTTTAATTCCGCTCGGTACTTTTAAATTTGCAAGTTAATTCAACTAAAGAGCATTCCTTTAATTTTCATTTTGAGGTTCCCTATTATTAACCCCCCCAAAAAAAAAAAAAAGTTATGAAAGGAATCTATCAGCAACTACCGGAACACATCACGGCTATAGATGCCCCTCTTGACTGCCAATTGGAAAACCCATGAAGCAGTAGCTCGAAGCTCAAATGCCCACAACAAATCCTCCAAGGAATTAACAAAGTTGAAGGCAGCATCGTCTTCCGAAGTCTGCAGCATCTCTAGACAATTATCCACTTCGGAAATAAGTAAGGAAGAATTTTCCATCACAAGCCTGCAAAAGAAGACCTCAGGAAGATGATAATGGGAATGTACCAAATAAGATCATAGTCTCATTTGTTGTTATTATTTAATTGATACCTCATGGGAAGGTCAAAACCAGTTTCTTGTAGAGCTTTTAAAAGGATAATTGCTTCATTTGTCAGCTGGGATAAACTTGCAGCTCTAATGAAACATGTCCATATTCTGTGATCTGTCTCAATGCCCTCTTTGTTCATTTCATTAAGTTTCTGAATTCCCAAGTTGTAATCTCCAAGTTTGAGATAAGCATCAATGACAGAACAATATGACAGTGTGCTGAGACTCATATCTGTTTCTTTCAAATTATTGAGCACCTTTTCAGCCTCCTGTGGATTTCCAGAGGAGCCATATGATGTCATAAGCAAGTGCATTGTGGCAATACTGGGTACTATCCCCCTTTCTTTCATCATTCTTAATAGCTGTTCAGCTTTCGAATAATTTCCAGAATTTCTAGATATTTTCATCATTAGGTGATAAAAAGAACGATCCAATTTATACCCTGTTGACAATAACTCTTCAAAAAGTTCCTCAGCTTGCTGAAACAACTGCAGCTTACTAAAAGCTGAAATCAAACTTTTGTAGGTATCCATTTTAGGGTCTAACCCTTCCCTTCTCATTTCATGCATGAGTGATAAACCTTCCTCTGGTCTCCGATCTCTGCAGTACATCACAATCAATGTATTGTAAGTATCATCATCTGGTATAAGTCTATCTTCCTTAATCCGCTGGTAAACATGAGTTGTCTTTCTAAAATCATCTATTCCAGTATATAACTTCAACATAGAATTCCATATTGCAAGATCAGGCCTGAATCCTGCCTCTTCCATCTCAGAAACCATGGCTTCAACATCCCTTACTCGATTTCCCCTGCATAACAAACCAATCATTGTCCTGTAAAGATGCATGGTAGGATAATAACCAGCAGCCTTCATTCCATGGTATATCTTCTTCACTTCAAATATATTCTCTGCCTTTGCAAATGCATCAAGCGTCAGTAGAATAGAACTTTTACTTATCTTAAAACCCATATCTTGCAATTCCTGAATAACAACATACATCTCATTTAGTCTGCCATCTACTATTAAAGCTTGCAAAAGGCCATTAATGGAATCTACAGTTGGAGAAGGACCATCTCTCATCATTGTATTAAACACAGCCCTGGCCCGCTCATAACAACCACTTGCAGCATAAGCTTGTATCAAGGCATTCCAGACCCTACGATCCACAGTGATACATGTTTGCCTAAGATTTCCCACCATGCTCTCTGCTCTCTGCCAAATTTTTAATTTCCCATAGGCTTCAATCACATGAACATAGATGGAGATATTATCAATTTGTTTGCCTTTATCAATTTGTTTGCCTTTCTTCCGTGCCACATCAATCATATTTTGGGCCATCTCAGGGAACTCCAGCTTGCAGTACAAAAGCACCATTCTCTCATACAGAGATTCATTAGGTTCAACACCATAGAATTTCATGTCAGAAAATATTTGAGAAGCTTCAGCCAAGTGCTCATTTTCTTCACAGCACGGAATCAAGGATTCATGCATCATACAACTCCCTGTAAAAGGTCTGCATGCTCTGCTACAACCATATTCCTTTAGAGCAGCATCCAACTGCTCAGTCTGGCAAAGCATAAAAATTATAGCCTCTGTTATCAATTGATTGGATTTGGAAGAATGCTTCTTCAAGAACCCAAGCAACTCAAATGCTTCAAAGTGCCTACCAGAAGAGCTATATGATCTTAAAATAGACAACAGATTCTCACCATCTAGATCATTGCTGTCAATCATAGCCAATCTCAGCATTTCAGCAGCTGTGTCATAACATTCAGCACTAACAAGAATTGAAGACATAGCTTGTGGTTTCATACGACAAACTTCCTGCATATCTCTGACTATCTTTTCAATATCTTCCACTTTACTTTCCTTTTTGAGAGTTCAGAGGAATACCTCATATAGAGCAAGATCTGGAGTGATACCATCATGAATCATTTCTTTATATAGCATCATTGCTTTATTTGTAACATTAAATCTTAGAAATATATCCAACATAACAGTGTATGCCAGCTGATCAGGTCTAATTCCGGACCTAAGCATGCAACTAAAAGTTTCTTCTGCCTCCACTCGCATCCCAGCCTTCGCATATCCACATATCAAGGCACTGTAAGTTCTCAAAGTAGGCTTAACTCCAGCATTCAACATCTCTGACATCACCCTTGTGGCTTCTGCTATCTTATTTGCTTTCCCAAGCGAGTCAATCAAAACGGTGTAAGTAATGGCATCAGGATTTCGACCTGATGAATTCATTTCTCTATAAAGCTGCAATGCCAGATCATAATGACCTTGTTTTCCATACATGTGGATAAGAGTGTTATATGTCATCTCATCCATGATAAACCCCATTTTAACCATTTCCTCACATATTTCTTTCACCTTATCAATATTACCTACTCTTGCAAATGCATACAACAATGAATTGTACGTCACCGCATCTGGAAAAAATCCTTGGTATCCAATTCATTAAAAAGCCATTTCTGCCCTGCCTGGCAATCAACATCTTCCAAAAACTGATATCATAATGGTTCTGCCGAATTTTGGCTGAACTGAACGTTGCCGTTTGGATCCATGAATCGGGTATTCTCGATGAAGATCTTGACATGAAGATACCTGCAAAACAAAGGAAGGCACGTCGTTATGTCCCGATTAGCCACTCCGACGCTCAAGTCAGTTGTTTGGTGAAGGTGGGATTGCCGTAAAAGCTAGAGAGCTAGGTTTATAATTGCGTACCTTATCACGAGGAGATCATACCTTATATACGGGATGGATGCTAGGGTTAGGTCTTTACGTAGACTCCTACTTCTGCATGGAAAGTTGTTTACTGCCAATGGGCTTCGGAGATCGTGGGACGGGCTTGGTTCTGGCATTTTTGATGAGTGGACCGATCGGCCCATGGGTCGTTGGGACTGAGCCCAGACCCATCACGACCGACCCGACCAGTACCCTAATTTCAGAATTTGGGAACTTTAATTAAAAGTTGTAAAGAAGAAAGAAGAAGATAAAATGAGAGATGGAGGAAATCAATTTCAATTCGTTAATCGTTTGCCTGATTACAACATTTTCTTTTTATTGTTACACCAGTCGTCGCATTTGAACTAATGGAGTTATTATACTTGTCACTTGCTCATCTCTTCACTTGAAGTTGGCTTCAATCCACTCTTTCTTCTCTTCATCGTCTTCTTCCCGCGTTTAGCTTCCCTGCGCAACACTCTCGTCCTACAACTAATACAACTTGCGGCGTCTCTTCATGCGTTTTTGTGTTTGCCTTTTCTCTTCATTGTTGTCTCTCTCTGCTTTTCCTTCCCTATTCCACTTGTTCTATATTTTCAATAATTTACTCTAATAATTAATTAGGATAATTGTTTCTAAGTAAAATTTACATAATTGTTTCTAAGTTTTTATTGACTTATTAAGAAAGTATATTCGTGAGAATTATATTATGTAAAAGTATGGATCCGTCAATATAGTTTTGACAAATTATATTATGTAAAAGTATGGATCCGTCAATATAGTTTTGACAAATATTTAAATAATAAAATTGTAAGATTACATCAATAAATTAATTACTAAATATAAATGTTTATTAATAATAGATAAATATATCGATTATAAGTCTTTATTTATATTTTAAAAAATGATTTATACAACAGTTATAGTCCTTTTACCTCCAAATCAAAGGAAACAACTTCCGCTTGCGATTTAAGCCTAAGCTCTTGCCTCTACGCAGATTGGATTCTCATTCATGTCTAGGTCTACAGCACCTTCCCAACTACCGCTTCACCACTCAGGTGACTCTTAATAACATCTATTCATTTTGCTTGTGTGTGCTGCCTCTCCACTTCTTTTCTCTTTGATTGATTCTGTTAGTTGTTACCCTTTCCCGAGTTTTCAATACTTCTCTTGTAGTTTCCCAACAAAGGAAGGTAATTATAGAGAACGATCATGGTGAGAAACTGCTCGGGAAGCTGCATGATACTGGTTCTGCGGAGCTTGTTATCCTCTGCCATGGATTTCAATCTTGGAAGGTCATTATTGTCTTCTTAATCTTTCCATCTTTTCTTTCATGTGTTTGCAATCGACTTGCAGTCAATTTTTTGTGTTTCTGTGTTTAGGAACGCATTCCCATGGTGAATATCGCTGCTGCTTTAGAGAAAGAAGGAATTAGTTCCTTTCGCTTTGATTTTGCTGGAAATGGGTAATCCATTTTTTTTCTTTTAGGTTAAAACAGTGATAATCTAAATTACATGTTCTGGAATTGTCTAAAGAAATCGGCGATGCGTTCTGCATATGGTGTAATCAGTTGCTTGTGCGAGTTATGATAGGATCTAAAATGGAAACTGTTCTATAACCAGAATTACCATCACCTTTGGCTCATTGAAAATGGGAGCAATGTGGATTCATTTCTCATGATCCTTATATTGCTACGATGCTCCGTCTTCTAGGGAAAGTGAAGGCTCATTTCAGTATGGAAACTACCGTAGAGAAGCTGGTGATTTACGATCAGTAGTCCAATACTTTCGAGGGAAGAAACGTGTCATAATTGCTGTAATCGGTCACAGTAAAGGTACATTTCTTTTTTTAAGCATACCAATGAAACAAGACTCCAATTCTGGAGATGTTTGAAAGAGAACACATGAACTCGTCTACATTCTATCTTATACAACTAATACCAGTAAGAATTTGTCGGTCTTGCAGTGTTATCTGATAAAACAGTGTTTGTTGCAGGAGGGAATGTGGTGCTTTTATATACTTCAAAGTACAATGATGTTCATAATGTAGTTAACATTTCTGGCCGGTTTAACCTCAAAAGAGGAATCGAGGGTCGGCTTGGCAAGGACTTCCTAAAAAGAATCAAGCAAGAAGGATATATTGATGTTAAAAATAGAAAGGGTAAGGGTGATAGTATTAGATTCTGTTCTTCTAAAATTTCAATAAATTTGCATATCAAAGTTAAATATCATCAAGTTTTAGATGCCATTTTGATTGCGTCAGGAAGCTGCAAACTTGACCTAACCTTTTATTGCTTTCCAACTAGATTGACCTAAAATCTGGATAACTTTGTAGTATTTCTCTGCAGGAGAGATTGAGTATCGCGTGACCGAAGAAAGTTTGATGGACCGTTTAACTACTAATGTGCATGCATCATGCTTATTAATCCACCAGGAATGCAGGTTAGAAACTGCCAACTACTCTATTTCATTTATCTTTTGTGATATTTAAAAATCATGCCTTCTATATTTAACCATATAAGCAAAATTGTGTACATGTAGTATATCATCTAATTGTAACTAGGAAAAAGCTTTGTGGCCAATTTTGGTGGCCATTAGTGGCCATCCATGCCATAAATAGTAAAAAGTAATATTTTAATAAAATTTTTTTTTTCATTATTTGAAATGGTGGCCACTAGTGGTCACCAAAGGCTGGCCATATAGCTGGGTCCACTTGGGAATAACGATTGTAACTAATTTTGGTAAATAACATAAGTCTCCCTCTCCAAATTGCTCTCTAATTTCTGTTAAGCTTTCTTGTTGCTATCAAACATTATGAACTGGTCATTGATCGTTACTGACTTGCTTTTCAAATATATTGTGAAAACCCTTGTTGTCTTTCTTGTTGTTTGTTGGGCATATTTAAGGGTTATATAATCTTGCAGTCATTTTGATGCCTGTATTTTCAGGGTGTTGACTGTTCATGGATCCAGGGATAAGATTGTACCAGTTGAAGATGCTTTCCAATTTGCAAAGTTTATAAATAATCATAAACTACACATCATTGAAGGAGCTGATCATGAGTATACCCGTCATCAGGATGAATTATCTTCAGTTGTACTGGACTTCTTAAGGGAAGATTTTAAACCAGATAATAGCTTGGTCAAGTTACCTTTGGCAGGGCATTCCGTTCGTTCGCGATTCTGAGTTTTGATTGACACACGACTCTATCGATTTGGAGTTGAGCTACTTGGTTGAGTGTCTGGGGTTACAACTTGTGCAGCTCATCTATTTCAGTGACGGACCTCAAAAGTTTTACCACATGTGCCATATCGATTCCATGCTTAAGTGTGAATCATCACGTTTTGCCGGAAATGCTTAATTTTACCAAGGAAACTACAACACCCATTTTAGGCAAAGCGAATTCATTGATACTTTTGAATAATGTTGGGTCACTGACAATACAAATCTTGACTGTATTAGACTAGCTGTCTGATATGCTTACTAAGACAGGTCCCGATGGCTTGTTCTTCGTCACTTAATTCTACCATATTAAAATAGATCTTTCATTGAATTTTAATACTGGTTAAAGTAAAACAGCGGGCAAAAGGTCAAACAATTAATATGCATTTGAAGTTATTCTATAGTTTCAAGAAATTTCGATTATACCTTCTGAACTTTTTTCCATGTCCATTCCATTGAAACAAATCGTTATCTTATTTGATACGAACAAAATAGGACAAGTTAAATTGCATCAATTGAACTTTGTACATCGGCATCTCAAGAGGCAAATTAAATTTCATCATTTGAATTTTATACATTCAAGTTAAAGGCAACTACCTGATGGCGAATTCGTGATACAACATAATGAAATAACAGCAATCGTGAAATGTTCACGGAGGTCATTCTTATACCTTAAATCTGTAAATTAAACGCCATCTGTTTCTTTTACACATGATCCTTGAACTCTTTTAAGAAATAGAGCCATAAAATCTTTAAAAAGACTCCTGGAGATGGAAGTGAAGAATAATTTACATACCACATAAAAGCTCAGTAAGTTCAGCAAACTACCAAAAAAGAAAATAAAAAATAAAAAAGGAGATGTAACACGATCAGATCTTTCATTCTCATGTTTGCAAGTACATAATGTCCACTTTGATTAAGCTGCAACAGTCTTTGGCTTGACACCGATTTTCTTCCAAGAAACATTGGGCATTATTTGCTTAGAGTCAACACGACCCTTGAACTTTATTGCAAAATTGAGCAAGGAGTCAAGAAGGGAATCCGAGAGCAGGTGAGGTTCCAGTCCTAATTCAATGAGCTTAGTGTGCTTGGCGTTGTAATAGTGCTCTTCTGCCTCTACTCTTGGGTTTGGCACCGAAATGGTTTTCACATCAAGGGCAAGCTTCTCCCCCGCTTTAGTTACAAGTGAAGCAAGTTCATTAACAGAAAATTGCTCGGTGAATTGATTGAAGACCCGAAACTCCCCAGGCTGTGCTGGATTTGCAATGGCAAGTTCAACACACCGAACTGTATCTCTTATATCAAGGTAGCCCCTTGTCTGAATCATTTAAAATGGAAGAGTTTGAATGAAGCTCCCACATCTAGGATCATTGTAACTATAGGTTCACAACCATAAATAGCAATCATACGGAACAACATATATTATGGTAAAGAACTTAACACCATGATGCGGGCAAAACAACACAAAACCCTAGGCGTTAAAAAGAAATTGTGAATCATTTAGATGAGCCTTGAGCTTTTCAGAAAAAAAGTCATACAATCATAAGCACATGTAACAACTTCCTTTCTTTCCAGGGTTCAGACTTTCTCAATAGTAAGGATGTTCTAGTCGTAACGAATATGCACCTTTATCCAACACATCAACATTTCTGTTTTACACTAAGCTGCTAAGAAAAAACAATTGAATATAAGGTAGTACAGCAAATTAAGAATTAGAAGAATTTACCTGGCCTCCCTTTCCATATACAGTGAGTGGATGGCCAACAGCAGCCTGGACACAAAAACGATTTAAAGCAGTTCCAAATACTCCATCATAATCGAACCTGTTGCAAAGCTCTTCATGCATCTCTGTTTCATCTGTCCTCACTCCATAAACCACTCCTTGGTTCAGATCAGTAGCTCTGATTCCCCAAGCCTTGCAAGTGAACGCTATATTATTTGAGTCATGGACCTTACTAAGATGGTAGAAAGAACTTGCTTGTTTGGGATAAGGCAAAGTATCTGTTCTCCCATTGTGAGTTATTGTAATATAGCCTTCCTCAATATCAATATTTGGGGTTCCATATTCTCCCATTGTCCCAAGCTTTACAAGATGGCATTGCTCTCTGAATTCCTTGATAGCAAAGAGAACATTGAGTGTTCCAATTACATTGTTCTGTTGAGTAAATACAGCTCTTGTCCGATCAATCATTGAAAAAGGGGCAGAGCGTTGTTCCCCGAAATGGACTATAGCATCAGGTTCAAAGGACTTGAAGGCTTCTGATAAGAATTCAAAGTCGCAAATATCGCCAATATAGAGCCCAATGGTTTTTCCAGTAAGTGATTTCCAACATCGAAGACGATTGTGAATGGAAGCAATGGGTGTCAAGGAATCTAGACCAAGCTGATGGTCAAACATACGGCGAATGAGACTGTCAACAATCGCAACCTCATATCCTTTCTTGGATAAATGGAGGGCAGTGGCCCAACCACAATAGCCATCTCCACCAATGACCATGACCCGCTGTGACTTTGATGGTTCACAAGAGAACTGGTGGGAACCAGAGCTAGTTTGGGATGGGGCTTCTTGGCTTACAAAGGTTGCACAGACAACAGAATTTTTCTGCAGTCTGCTTCCTTGTGCGACTATCCTTGTAGAAGCAGTACTCGAAGATTGCAAGGAGAAAAGAGCAGGACATGTTGTGAGGCATTGACTGAACGATTGAGTGGACGATTTTTGCCCATAAGGTAACTTTAAAGAGCAAGAGGTTGAAAGTAAATGTGCCATATTGATGATGATGATTTTGATTAATGCGCACAAAGACCTGAAAGATTGTAAGTGGTCAGAAACTGGCGTCTAGAGCCGTCCGTAACTTAGCTTCAACTTTAACACAAGAATTTTATTTCAGATCCTATTAGAAATGTGTCTGAAACCAAGTATGAAAACAAAAGCATATGATATCTTAATCTGCTTCCAAGTAGGCCTTCAAGCATAACAAAGAGGTGGAAATCATATCAGAAGTAGCAGTCCAGTAAACAACAGAGCAGTTGAAATGATTAAGACGAGGTAAATCCTAATCCCACAAAAACTAAAATGAATACCCTAAAGTTCCATGGGTGCTAACTCAGCAGATACTTTGTCTGTCTGCTGCAATTCACAAGAGGTATAAAGAAGCTATGCATTTCGATTAATAGACATAATCATGTAAAAGCAGTGGCAGGAAGCTAAATTTAGTACCTCTACTTGAAGGGAAACGAGGATAATAAGCTTGATCGGGCGAGAGAGTCGGGGTTTTGGGTGTTCACTTGACACTCTCTTGTTCAGGCAACAGACGAATCATAAGGGCAAGCAAAATGGCATATTCGATCTTATCTATGTTATTCATCAGCATCTTTGGAATGTACGACAACAGCTTCAAGGCCCATCCAACTAAAAAAATTTGCTAATTGGTCCAGACGAGCTACACGATTCGATTGGAGACATCGGATGGGAATTTCAATATTTCTCATTAAAAGGTATAAATACATCTGTAATGTGTTTTTATTTTTTAAAATATTTATATATTTCAATTTTGTAGTTCAGTTTCAAGATTTTTATTACAGTATAAGTAAACTTTAATTGTTGTCTCGTGAAAATTGAGTAATTCTTACGTATTCAATTTTATAAATATTGTAACCAACTTGATATCAGGTTGAGTTTTGGTACAGTACTATATTGGTATTGGTTAATTCTAGGTACTGTTTCAGATAATTTTTTAAATATATGAAATAGCCCCTAAGTTTTTTTAAATTACAAAATAATCTATTAGTATATTTTACTGTATACTTTATAATTTTACATCAATCATCTCTCTAAAAATCATAATATTAAAATTTTAAAATAACAAAAATTTATTTAGTTTTATTAACAATAATTTTCACATATAAATTATAATCACAATTAATATAAAAAATATCATTTAATCATCATACAAATATAAGATTAAAAATAATAAGACGTATTTAAAATATAACAATTTTATCATATAATAAATAATAATTACATCAAAATATATAATAAAAAAACAATAAAGATCCTTAACTCTTTAACTATTACAATTTACAGCAAGAATTCGTAACGAAGAAATATCCAACTAAAAGTGAAACTTGTAAAGTATATTTAAAATAACTATTAGTCTACAAAAAATAATTTTTAAATTATTTATTTTAAAAATAAAATACTTTTTATTAATCATGAATTAATAACTATTATATAAAGATTAAAATAAATTTAATTAAAAATAATTTATTTTAAGATTTATTTAATGTACAATTATTATTAGTAATACAAATATTTAATTTATTTTAAAATAAAAATAAAAATTACAATGAAAGTTTTTTTAAAAATTTAAAAATTGAATGTATTAAATAAATGTGGGAGAAGGAGATTTATTTCTCCAATTAAACAATTTATGCCATTAGAAAATTAAGACACAGGGGAATGAAATTAATTGATAAGATTATAGGCAAATTTGGGAATTAAAGAAAGAAGAAGGACTAATGTGCAATTATCCTAAAGTCAACTCATGGACCAATAAAATTAAGCAAATGTGTCAAATAGAATTGTAACACATGATCCAATAGAATTGTAACCCATAGTCCAATATAATTTTAACACATGATCTAATAGAATTGTAACACATGGGTCAATATAATTGTAACGCATAGTCCAGTGAGATTGAAACATATGTCTAAGACTAGAAAATTCATAAAAAGGCATATGGAGAGGGAAGATGGACAATACTTTGATGGATTAACTTTAGATTTTTCTCCTCTTCATTTCACCTTCTTCATCTCGTTATTTTTTATGTGGTGATTCAAGCAAATTCAAAGAGAAAGGGAAGGAAAAGCAATAGAAGAACTACTTTGCCAATTTTAAGGTTTGAGACTTCACTTAGTTAATTTTTGTATTTGTGTATATTTTGAATGTATAAAAAGATTCATTTGGATGTGGAATGATTACTAGGATGATGTTTTGGTGTTATCTTGCATAGAATTGGTTGAATATGACAAGAAAGTATTGTGAGGTGAAATTCTATCCAGGGTTTGTTTGAGTCAGTCACATTGTTTGAGTCATAACTCAGCATACAGACCTCCAAATTGTGTAATTTTAGTTGTATATGAAACCTAAGACATAGAGCTAAACATCTCTAGAAGATACTTTGACGTAATTCTAGCTCTATGACATGAGAAATTGAGATCGAAAATGTAGACCTAATGTTGTCCCTATTTTGGAGCAACTTGTGATATTTGGTCTATATCTCATGAGTTAGAAGTTCAAATGACCTGATTTTTAGTGCTATAGAAACGAGAGACATAGAGGAAGAAATGTCTAGAAGACCTAGACACCCAATTCTAAAGTTTTGTATATGAATATTAAGAAACAAGTAGTGGTATGAATAGAGAAAGTGTCTGTCATGACTGTGACTTTGTTTTTGTTTTCGATTTCTACCGCATCTTATCCGAACCTTTATAAATGTGTATGAAAATTTTCAAACACCTATAAATAGATGAAATAGGAATTACCATATGTGAATTGCGAGACTGAATATTAGAATATAAGATTAGCATTCAAAAAAAAATTACATGTACATAAATAATTTTTATGCATATTCATTACTCATATATGTATAGTATGATTATACGAGAGTGATTTTGATACCCTTCTAATGGAGGTAAACTATGAATTGCATGTATGAATGCAAATATAGATTTTATGACTTGAAATGTATATCATATAACTTGTCAATATATTAACTGTGAAATTGGCAAATGGTTAAAGGTACAATGCCTGCTTTATTGTCTTGTTGTTGATAGATGGGCATGCCTATAGGGTTACAGTGCAGCTGCTACAATTTGACACCACCGGTGTCCACAATTCGATACCTTTGGGTATCCAAACTTTGATACCTTCGAGCATCCACATTTTGATACCTTTGGATATCCACAACATCCGTTATCCACACCCACAAAAAATGTACATGCTTAACACATAAAGGAAACTTAACAATCATAAACAAGAAATACAATATGACAACATTAATAATTGGTATTGATGAGCATTGTTATTGGTTGTAATGATGAATTATAATGATGTGCAATTATATTGATAATTTGTATTAATGAGTGTTGAATATCAATGTTTGACTTTTGAGGTGAATTTATTGTATATGTACAACATGTTGAAGTATATTTACATTATGTACTTTGCTTAAGTATGTCTTCATTGTTTACATGAGCATTGAATATTAATGTTTAGTTCATGAATGTGAATTTATAGCATATGAGTTGTGATATTTCTGAATGTGTTTGCTTGGCAAATGACTGCTGTGAGTCCTTCTTGTTCATGTGGAAGTTCATGACGAATTGTGAAAAGTTTGAACTAAGAGACTGCAGCACCAAATTAATGCTCAACTTATAGTCCATGACAATACCTTATTAGTCTAATTTTTTTAATATACCTAATCATCTTCAGCATGTGCAGGTTGACTGAAGATTTTTCTACCATTTTATATTGAAGTAACATCTTAGAGAATTGATATCTCTCCACCTTACTTTGTGCACCAAACAACTCCTTGAGATGCACAATCATAGTAGGTGCATCCATGTTCTCATGCTGCCTCTAAAGCTTGGGAGACATGTTTGCCAACATTACACATGTGGCTTGCTCAATGATGTCAATATATCGTTGATACCTCTTCCAAACTTTATTAGTTGCATCTGAACTAGGTATTAGTAGAGCAGGAGTGTCAAGAATGTACAGTTTCTTTTCTTGCCTGAGAACTATTCTCAAGTTTCGAAACTAGTCCTAAAAGTTAGGTTCAGTCAGCTTGATAGCATCCACGATGCTCCTCAACGTCAGGTTGGTACTTATCTTCTAATTTGATAATCGAAGAATATAAAAGGAGCTAGTATTATTTTATATCCAAAATCAAATAAAATAAGGACTTTAAAATTATTTGATTACTTCCACTTTTTTTTTTCAAAATAATAGCCCTCACTTTCAAATTGAGAAATTATTAAATAATTTCCTAGTGGCCTAGGATCCCATTCAAAAATAATTGATCTTAAGTTTGCTCAACAAACTAACTAAATTTAAATTAGGTATATGACATCGTTATCAATCACATCTCATGTGTCTCCTAGAACCGTTACGTGATAACTCTTTGCCAAAATATATCATTTATGTTATTCCTAACCCTACCTTTAAATTCATACGATCATGAGTTTGCTCATCCAATTCATACAAATTTAGTTAAGTAGGACCTATTAATTTAAGATAAAACATATTTGGGTTAAAGTGGCCTTGAGTTTACTCAACAAGCTAAGCAATAAACATAATTATGGTTTTATTCTTAATTAATGGAAGGCAATTATTACGTTCCTAACATATACTTAATATTTAATTGAGGGATTTAAAAATTAAAAAAAAAATTGGTCTCATCAAAATAATATAACCTTATTATAGTTATAATTTCAAACATAATCTAATTATGAAAGAAATTATTCAAAACCTCTGCTTGATTCTAATTATTTATTTGATAAATAATTTAATTTAATTTATAATTAACTTAATTTTAATAAAAGCAAACATTTCATATTTGATCCCTAAAGTTTCTCTAACTTTATAATTAAGTCTAACTTAATTACAATTGATTTTTCTTTCACTAGCTGCTATTTAATGTATGGCCCATTAGGTTCCTAATATATTGACAATGATTATAAATTCTAATTCTAATTCACAATTCGAATCAAATAAATTAAACTCATTTTAATTCATCTTTAATTCTCTAATTAAACAATTTATAATCACAGACCAAGATTGATGTCTAACAATATGTCATGACCACCCAAATATTAGGATGTTCCTTTCGTCATCCAATGTTCCAACTGGACAGAGTATGGATATAGTGTCTACTCTTTTCATCGAATCATGTTCGTTCTAGCTAATTAGTAATTGATTTATAACTGATATTTGAAAAATTCTTTTCAAATGTCAATTTACTCTAGCTAGAGAATTCCATAAATCACTACTAATCAAGAATTGTGGAACATTCTCTCATATTACTTTAGAGTGATGAATCCTTTATTGACTTACTCAACTATCTCTATAAGATTCATACTGCATCCAATTGCTATCGATTGAATTATCTTAGGACGGTTCATAAGTAGCATCAAAATATAGTAATTCCCTTATAAGATACCTTGGTAACCTCAAGTCTAAGGACTAATTATACAATCATCATTATGAGAAAATCCACAAATACATAAGTAATATTCCATATGGGATTCTCATAATTAGGTTAGTTCAGTGACTTCTTCTCTAATAACCACCCACGCATTAGTTTAAGTATTTCCATGCTTTAATTTATGAGATCAATTACTTTCTTCATAAAAAATAAACATAATGTGTGCTAACTTTACTGTTTCAACAATATCCTATCTTGATGCAACTGCAACTAGGAACATTTAGGAAAAATACATAAATGTAAATTGAATCTCATAATTATGATCTCTTCATAATTTTAATTACACAGTAATTATTCCAAGATTTTACCTTTAATATTAAAATATCAAATGTAATTAACTTAATACAAAAAGATAAAGAATGTTTTTTCATTAATTAAATAATAATGTCATACATTAAATTGCATCCAATTGATTGGCTGCAAGAGCATAAACTGACAATAAAACTACACCATTAATGATTAACCTTCAAATTGAGAAAGTAAGTAAGTTGACTTGTTGTTGAGGAATTGGCATTAAACCTATCACTCTAGGATCTAGGTGCTTTTACATGTTTTTTCGAGTCCCTCTCCACTCTTCTTGTACTTCCCCAGTTTTATGGCTCTCTCCAAGGGTGGAAATTCCTCCTTCATGGTCACTATGTTACCCAATTGAGAGGCTTTCATAGATTCAGCATGAGTTTCTTTACTTCGACTTCTCACCGACTCCTCTTATGCTTTCAGACCACTCAATGAAGCAGTTTCCATTGGGTTGTACCCCCAAAATTGCAAATCTATAACTCCAGTAATGAAGACACATATTTGTTCTTTAGCCAAAATCCATCGTAGATCTGCTTACACGAATGGCGAATCCTCTCGCTAGTTCCCCCACTGTCATCTCAGTCACTCGCTCTCACCATTGAATATAGGATATGTAAGAATCAAGTCGAGACAAGACTCCCAACCCTGCAACAAGTCCATTGGAGGCAACTCATGGAATAGAAGGGTCTAACACTCATGTTTCAGTATGCAATAATAGGTAAGATAGTAAACTAGAGATGCCAATTTATGACGGTGAGGATGACCCTACTCATGTAATAGAATGGTCTAGAACTCATATTCTAGTATGCCATAACAAGTACGATCGTAAACTGGAGATGCCCACTTACGATGATGAGGATGACCCAACCTCACAGGTTTTCAAGTAGAAATAAACTTTTTTAATGACCAAATTGGGTGAAACAAAAAGTTGGAAGTAGCAGGGGTATGCCTTCGGGGTGCCTCTTTGAATTGGTTACAATGGGAGGAGAATTAATGACCTATACTAACATGGGATAAGTTTAAAATCCAACTTCTGATAAGGTACTTACCAAATATATTCATATCTATCCCACATTCAAGGATATATTACCTAAGTATAACATTGAATAATATGAACTGGTATTGTCCTAATAAATAAACTTCAGTATTTTGATGTTTTTTGGAGCTCTACTGACCCAAATGAGATTATTTTTGATTTGTGGTAAACTAGAAACATGGAGCTGCAAATATTATGAAGAAATTGGAATCTAATTCCATCTCTAAGATGTTTATATTTCAGATGAAAGTTGTGCATAGTATACTGTTTTGGACAAGAGCAGTTCAAAAATGTTTGAAGTATATCTCTCAAAACACTGAATCAAATTGAATGATTTTGGAGGCATTAGAAACTTAAGACAATGGAGGATATTTTTTTGGATGAAAGTGTTATGTAAGAATGGTCAAGGATATTTTTGGCAAGACACTTAGTTTAAAAGAACATAAGCCTATAAGGAAGGATAAAATGGACTTTTTGGACTCATTAAGGGCATAATTGGAAGAAGA
>JANZXV010000008.1:31549567-31563643 GCA_027576455.1 Erythroxylum roigii
AGATGAATGAAACATGTTTTGATGTTAGTTAAGGGATGAACATGTGTGTAGGAGTTGTTGATGAATGGTGTATGAAAATGGTTTAATCTTTTAGGGTTAATGATCAAGGATATATTTTGATGTTTTTGTTAATGATTTTGGGTTGTAATGAGCTTAAAAATGAAGTAAGAATGATGTTTTAGGGTTAATATAGGTTATATTTAAAAGATGGGAGGTATATGGTTGAAGAATATCGGAAAAAACACGTTTTTGGAGGTTTTTGGGTTTGCACTCCAGCTCCTCGTCGTGGCGAGCGTCCAGTTTCTAACACTGATACGCTTTAGTATTTTGGGCATAACTTTTGCTATAGATGTCCGATTGAGGTGATTTTTGATTCGTTGTAAACTAGAGACATAGGGTTACAAGATGTTGCCTGTAATTTCCTCCTTACTGATTTTCACTTGAGTAAAAGATCTATTAAGTATTAACCATTTACTTTCCAAAAAAAAAGAAAAGTATTAACCATTTTATCTTATGATTTCTTTTAGTAACCCTTCATTTTCCCATTTGCCATTGAGATATTTTTTGCTGGTCTGTGCATCTAAAATACATTTATTTTCTTATTCTCTTTCAAATTTTTTTTTTATAGTTGCTAATGAAAAAAAAAAGAATGCACATAATAGAAATGAAATAACGTGAAACACGTGCTGGATACAAGAGAATGTTTTTCATAAAAGTCTTCGTGCCAATTAATTGCATGTTTTTATGTCCGTAACACATTTATCCTTGATTATATAGTACCTCTATAAAAATACATATCTGACTAATGGTGATCGACCCTTAATTGCTCTCATTTATTAAAATAAGGATAAAAAATATGAAACTCTCTTATAATTTAAATGGTTTTTAAAAATTTAATTTTTTAAATTAAAAAACTTTTTATATTTTTTAAAATTTTAATAATAATAGTGAAATATAGATAATATAAATATTACACGTAAGCCAATTATGATAATTTAATTTAGCTCTTAAATATGACTAAATTAATTAACTTTGTTTTAAACTAATAATTTAAAATAACTGTAATAAATTATTAATTTAAATTAAATTTAAAAGTTAAAGTTAACAATATTTCATTAATCCATGTGTGATATTTATTATACGGTCAATTCTATAAATAACAAAAATAATTTTTTTAAATAAAAAATTATAAAATTTTTCAAAAATTCCCTAAAATATATTCGGGCAACTAAAACCCTTCATAAGCCCTTCTCGTGCCTCTGCTAGTCACCGCCATCTCTGGTTATTGTGCCTTTTAAGTAAAATTATCATACTGGGAGTTCACTGCAACTATAGCAAGTTCAGGTCAACAATAATCCTTTTCGTTGGTTGTCTTGAGCTATGGAGAAAGATACTTCCTTTCTTTTTGCTGGCATCAATTTCGATAAGAAGAAATTCGCTAGCGATATTTCCCGTTTTAAGGTACTCTTAATATCTTAGTATTTTCTCTCTATATTTTTCTTGGAGTTCTCTCAACTGAAAGCTTCTGGGTTTTTTGTTGATGTTTTCTTTTAATCAGGAGGAAAAAGAAAGTAATCGTACAGTTTCAGTGAATGACACGAACTTGATTGAAAGTGTAATTCCTGAACCAGTGGAAGCAAGAGTCTCCAAAGTGAGGAGGAAGCGAAAAAATATAACTTGCTCGGGTAATTGGTTTGTGGGTTTACACTTATTTTGATTTTGATTCTTTTTTGGTTTTAACTGAATCCTTTGACTTTGTTGATAAACAATATACTCGAACAGATACTGTGGAGGGGTTTAGCGTATTTAAGAGCTCAAATTCACCGGGTGTAGCAACTGATGAAAAGAATGAACAAGAACAAAACGATGAAACGTTGTGTGGGAAAAAGGAATTAAATAAAAAACTGGAGGTTATATCCACTTCTCGATTTTACAGTTTTTGCCTTAACTTTCTGGTTATCCTTTTATTTTCCTTCTGTTCTGATTTCTATTTTTTCTTTTACTTACGAGGTTAGGAAGATGCACTTTTAAGGAAGAAGTATAACATCCATGTGTCGGGTAGTAATGTTCCTACTCCACTTCAAAGTTTTGCAGAATTGAATTCTAGGTAGGTTTCTCTGCTTCCTTGACATGTTGATGCCGTGGTTTGATTTTGAGTTGCCAAATCTCAATTTGTTTGTCCCTTTTCTTCAATAGTAAAATTAGGCTTTTTTTTAACTCAAAACTCTTTTCTAATGTCTGAGGTAAGATCAAAGTTGTTGCAAAAGCTTGCCTTTTTCCTGGTCCCATTCAAGTAATATATATAACCCAAACATTGTTGATGCCATTGATATTGTGATAGCAGTTACAGTTTCTTTCATTTGTAGAGGTCTTCTGCATTCATCATAAAGGGTTGTAATGCAGTTTTTTTGGGACTGTGTACCATATTGGTTATCTTGAGATAGATTGAATGTTTTTCCAATGTCTTGTCCCTTGTTCAATGTCATGAGAGGTGCTTTGGTTACTTCTGTTCATGTTAAGCTGCATGTCAGAATTATAATTATGTTTCTTCCATTAATCTTTCTAAACTTTTCACTGTACTTCCCTAATCCTTGGAACTAAGAACTGTTCTTTTTCACAGATACAGGTGTGAGTTATATTTACTAAACAATTTTACAGAACTTGGATTTCAAGAGCCAACCCCAATCCAAAGGCAGGCGATTCCAGTCCTCTTATCGGTTTGGTCTTCATGTTTGTTACATTTTATTGTTTATGGTTCTGCATTTATCCTCTTTTTCCATTTACCTATTGATGCATAATAAGATTTAACCACACATTTAGCTAGTTCCACATTGTCAAAACTCACAAAGAGGTGAGTTGTTTAGCTAATTCTTTTTAAACTAAGCTCCCGATCATTTATCTTAGGGCCGGGAATGTTTTGCTTGTGCTCCTACTGGATCAGGGAAGACTTTGGCATTTGTTTGCCCCATGATAATGAAACTCAAGGTACGAGACTTATCATTTAGCTATTCATCCAGAATTTTCAATTTTAAGTTTCTCTGACAAACTACCTGAACAAACAGCACGGTTTGAATACTGGGATTAGAGCTGTTATATTATGTCCTACTCGAGAGCTGGCTGCACAGACAACTAGAGAGTGCAAAAGAATGGCGTACAGAAGTAAATTACGTGTGTTGCTAATGACTAAGGATCTCATAAGGAATGCTGATTTATCAAAATGTCATTGTGATGTACTTGTTTCCACACCATTACGGTTAGAATTGGCTATTCGGAAGAAAAGGATCGACTTAACCAGGTGGGAGCTGTTTCATTATTTGATTTTTAATGCCATACTAATGATAGCATTAAATATTTTGGTCAATTGCACACCTTTGCTAGATGTCTGATCATATTGAAAGGCAGGTTTCATTTGATACTTTATGGCTAGCATGTGAGCAACTTAATCATATGAATAATCTAGTCTTTTAGTGTAAGAATAACATTAAATATTTGGGTTAATTGCACCAAGGCAATTATTGCCTTTCTAGAAGTGTTATGTGGTTTAAATTTACCTTTAAAGTTCTTGAGGTTTGATAATTAGTTAACAACCAATTTTTTAACATTTTGTGAGTAGTTAAACTACTGAAAATTTTTTGAACAAAAATGACTTGAAATTGCTTTTGAATACATTCCTAGTTATAATTTTGTAAAATCTCAGTATAAAATATTGGGAAATAGTTTATTTTAATAACTATAAAGTGATGTAAAAAAGTTTAAATTCTATAGAAGAATTAAAAGAGGAAAAATTAGTTAACTACAAGCCTTAATTTGGTAGGATGGAGGATGGGAGTTGACTTGACCGTAAAGACAACAAAGGCTGAAATTTAGATTATATTAGGATTCCTTATTAAATAGGAAGTAGTAGTAAGATAATTATGTTATTCTAATTATTTAGAACTTAAACTTATAAAATTTTATTATAGTCTAAGAAGTACGGACACGGACACGGACACGGGACACGGGACACGACACGGACACGTACACGTACACAGACACAGGGACACACCAACTTCTAAAATTTGATGGACACGGACACGACAAATATATATATATTGTAAAATTTACAATTAAGAAAAAAATTCAGAATTCATAATATGATATATATTGATTGATGTGTTTCAAGATTTCCAACATCTTGATAGTTCTTTTCCCTAGTTACGGTGGGCAGCTAATGGGTCGGGGGATCTAGTAAGAGCTGACAATGACAAGCGTTCCAATTGGTTTTTTTGCAGACAAGTCATGCATGATTGAATAAAAGTGGGAGATTATTTCACTTTCGCCTAGAAACAGCTCTTCTGTATTTGGTCTGATGCTTTGAAATGATACGCATATATATAGGTGCATGACGTTAAAAGAAGATAACAACGAACCTGAAGTTATCCAAGTAGGGTAGCACCACAAAGGAGAAACGAAGATGGAAGGTGAAGAACCAGCGCAGACATGAACGAGCAGATGGAAGCTACACCCCAAAAGCGTTGTATGAAGAGCAGATGGAAGGTGAAAAGTCTTGGTGCAATGGTATTATTTTGGATGAAAATGAAAAGTCCAAATGAAAAATTCATTGGCGTATCTGAGCTGTCTCCAGACGTGTCCGAGCCATGTCTGAGCCATGTCCGAGCCAATAAATTTTTTTTGTTAATCCCAACACTTAAGGACACGCATCTGACACGTGTCCACCGCGTGTCTGTGTCAGACACACGGACACTTCTCCATTTTGCCGTGTCCGTGATTCTTAGATTATAATACAATTTAAATTTGTTAGGAACTTTTCTTACTAGAATAAGAGTTCTAAGAACTTCTCTATATCCTTTAATAAGAACAATCTATCCTGAATTTTTCCTACAAACTTGAGTTTTCAATTAGAAGATTTGATGCTTTCTTTTAAGAGTAATTTTAGACTCTATCAGTGATTTCTAGTTCCTAAGCTCCATTATTTATGTTACTTCATTCCAAGAATTCTAACCTAAAGTTCTAGGAATCAAAATAAAAATTCTAGCCATATCTTAACCCAAATTTCAACCAATTAAACCCTAAAACTCAGCTATACCTAATCTAAAATTTCAGCATTCCAAGCTGAAATACAAACCTAAAACTTGATATTCGAATAGTCTACTATTATCCATATTTCTTAATTTTGTAAGTTTTTGCTATTGGTTACTCCTTCCTCTATTTGTCCCATATCAATTTGGTATCAGAGCTTTGATTCACAATCGCGAATATTTAGTGATCAAGAGCATGATGGAATGCTTTTTAGAATTATGCAAAAATTGGATATCAAAGATTCTCGATCACAAGGTGCTCCAAAAATCAACTTACATGTAGCAACTCCTATAAGGAAGTATGTTCCGGCAAGTTTTGGAGAGACTAGATAGCCTTGACATTTAGTTGTAAAGGTCAAAACTCCAAGAAAAATTATGCAAACCAACAATCTATAGTTGATTCTAAAGATAGAGAAGGTGGTAATAAGCAAGATGAAGGAACTGATATTGACCAACAACACAGTGTAAAGGAAAATATTTGTTGAAAAATCTTATTATGATTTTGATTCTTCAAATCTAACTTCAAATCTAACTGGCACTACTCTAGAGGAAGTGTTTGTTATGAGTGATGAAATTATTGAAACCTCTCCTTCAATTGATCAATTAGAATCTTCAAGCCTACATGTTGATGGTGCTCAAATACTTGATGAAATGGAGAGTTAGGCAATGAAAGATGATACGAAATCTCATACTATAGCTGTGTTATGTGCCTGTTCTTGGGATCGAGTCCAAGGACGATCCTTAGGAAAGTTAATCTCTTTCCCCTTATTTATGTTGGTTCCCTTCTTTTCAAAACCTATTTTTGGTGATGAAAAACTGGCAACACTTGTCAAAGACAAGGTTTGCTGAGATTGGGCTAAATTACTCTACTTCTAATTAGCTAATTTTTATGATAACTTCTTCCTTTATTACATAACGTAATAGCCTTATATAGGCAAAGAAACATAAAAGTTCCACCTAAACTAGGACTCCTATTCAAGCTATTTTAGGACTCTTAGAAAGACTCCTACTCAAGTTGTTTTTATTAACATAACTATAACAGAAACTAGTGCAGAAATAATAGGGAAATAATAGACTTATACTAAAAATAAAATACTCCTCTATTAGACTCCTAATAAAACACTCTGACTCCTCTAATAGACTCCTAATAAAACACTCATCCATATCATCACTCTCGTCTTCGACATCGAGCTTGCCCTCAAGCTCGAAATCAAGTTATGCCAGTGATAGTATGCAAAGATATCTTCCCCTTTTCTTCCTCAAAATTTGCCACCTCAATCCACAATAGTCTCTTACATTTGTACCCCACCAAATAAGACTCGGCGCAATTGTAGCACAACCCCTTCTCTCTTCTTTTAGCCATTTCCGCTCTGGTTAAGCGTCTTCCCATCGGGGGTGGAGTTCTTACTATACTAGAGGTTGTTGTTTTAGCCCCTGAGTTTATCTTACTTCCTAAAAGTGTGGCTGCACTCGCGCTGGTGGTGTTACTACTACTGTCCAGCTGCGAAGGTGTCCATAAGGTGGTGTTTCGGTTGCCTCTTGCCCATTGGGTGTATTGCTTCAGCAGACATTGTAATTTTCTTTCACATGCTCTTGCTAAGTTCATTGTAGCCCCAAGATCAACAGGATATTGCATCTCCACCTCGATTCGCAACCCTTCCACCAACCCAACTATGAATATATTTACTTGTAGGTCTCGTGGAAGCCCTATGGTTCGAGCTAGCAATGTTTGGAATTGGCGTTGATATTCTTCTACGCTCCCTATCTGTTTGAGGTTAGCCAATTCTCCTACAGGGTTGTTGCTAAGGTGAAGAGTACCAATGCATCCCTGGTTCTTCTTGTTCAAGTTGGAAGAACCACAGTTGGGCCTCCCCCATTAAATGAAAGGCAACCAATCTTACCTTCTCCTCTTGCGCTGTTTGTTGGCTTAGGAAAAACTGCTCACACTTGTGAAGCCAAACCAATGGAGATCGTATGTTGGAAATTCCATCTTAGTATATTTAGGCACCATTCTTGCCCCGCTGCCGTCGGTCCTCTCCTCCCATGGTGGTGGTGATGGTGCCTGATACTTGCTCGATTTTGTGCCTTCCAACCTAGCAAGCATGCGAATAATCTCTGCATATTGAGCCTTTAATTCTTGTTGCCCCATTTCTAATGCTCGTATCCTCTGATCCATCTGCAAATCTACCGAAGATTGCTCTGTAGTTGAATGGCCTTTTTCGTCCATGAACCCCTGCTTTGACACCAAATTGTTATGTGCCCGTGTTTGGGATCGAGTTCAAGGACGATTCTTAAGAAAGTCAATCTCTTTCCCCTTATTTACGTTAGTTCCCTTCCTTTCAGAACCTATTTTTGGTGATGAAAAATTGGCAGCACTTGTCAAAGACAAGGTTTGCCAAGATTGGGCTAAATTACTCTACTCCTAATTAGCTAATTTTTATGATAACTTCTTCCTTACGTTATTGCATAACGTAATAGCCTTATATAGGCAAAGAAACATAAACGTTTCACCTAAACTAGGACTCCTAGAAACACTCCTATTCAAGCTATTTTAGGACTCTTAGAAAGACTCCTATTCAAGTTGTTATTATTAAGATAACTATAACAAAAACTAGTGTAGAAATAATAGGGAAATAATAGACTTCTACTAAAAATAAAATACTCTTCTAATAGACTCCTAATAAAACACTCATACTCCTCTAATAAACTCCTAATAAAACACTCATCCATATCAAGCTGTAACAATTCTAGCCACTCCTCATCTTAAAATGGAGATAGATGTTCGTGATGAACAAATTGTAGCTAAAAGAGATGGAGGATATCGACAATTTCTTGTTTAAGTGAAAAATAAGACCAATTTTTGGAAATAGTTTAATTTTAATATATGAATTTCATAAGTTGAATTTAGATTTATGTGATTAGTATTTGTCACATTGTACATTGAGGACGTCTTCAGACAAGCCATAGAGAATTGTTTTAAAAGATCTTAAAGGTCTATTAAAGAAATAAAAGAGAAAAAATTAATTGACTACAAGCCTTAATTTGGTGGGATAGAGGATGTGAGTTTTGTTGATAGCAAAGACAACAAACGCTGAAATTTAGATTATGTTAGGATTTCTTATTAAATATGAAGTACAGGTAAGATAACTATGTTATTCTAGTTTTAGATATATGTTGTCCTAAATGTTTAGAGCTTCAACTTATATAATTTTATTATTATAGGATTTAAAATTATTATGAACCTTTTTTTTACTAGAATAAGGGTTTTAAGAACTTATCTATATATATATGTGTGTGTACTCATCCCTTCAATAAGAACATGCTGTCCTAAGTTTTCAATTAGAAGGTGTGATGTTTTATTCTAGCAGTGATTCTTAGACTTTAGAAGTAATTCTTAGTTCTAGTTCCTACACTACATTGTTTGTTTCCCTCACTACAGTCCAACAATTCTAACCTAAAGTTTCGGAAACCAAAACCAACCCAAATTTCAGCCATATTAAACCTTAGACGCTATTCTAAAATTTTAGCAATCAAACCTTAAAAACTCGGCTATATTTATTCTGAAATTTAAGCTTTCCAAGCTGAAATCAGGACTTGAAACTTACTATTCTAGTTGTTTAATGTAATTTATATTTTCTAATTTTGTGAACTTTAGCTACTGGTTAATACTTTTTTCTATTTGTCCTACATTAGAATGTTACTAAGTCTGCTATGTTGATACAATTCTCAGCCCTTTTTTTTTTGGAAAAAAACTGTACAGTAAGTGAGCTTGGTGATTGTTAGGATCATTAGATGATTAGATAATAGGAAGAATAAACAGAGGGCAAAGGAGTAATTGGTAGACCTTCGGGAGAGAGAGAAAGGATTATTCTAGAACAAGAGTTAGTTATAACCGTATGTACTAGGGACATTATAAAAGGAGAGAGAGAGGAAGGGAAGGCAGGCGGAATATTTGTGAGAAGATTGTGACAGAAGGATCATCACCTTCTGAGGAGCATCTGCTCTGGTTAGGGAGGAGCTTATTCAGCTCTGGTTAGGGAGGAATACAATATTCCTATACTGTAGTGACACTTATACGTCACAACTTTACTTCAATAATATAGTATTATTCTAGTCTTCTGGGGGAGAGTCCTAACAGTGATATCACCCTTAAACATTTTTTTGTTGTTGGTCTTTGGCCCATTATGTTCTGCAAGAGAATTTGTGATTTTCTTGTGATGAATCAAAAACTCATAAATGATTAATAAAATGGTGGTGTTTTTGTATTTGAAATCCTGTGTACATGCTTAGTTCTAAATATTTTGCCGAAAGATGAACTCTGGTCTTGCTGTATAGAACTTGTATTTCTATGTCAGATAGCTTCCTGACATTGATGAGTCTGACTGTTTGCTTCTTACGGATAGGAAAGGGCCAGCTAGGATCCTGATGAAGCTTTGTGTTGTCAAGGATAATCACAGTGAATTGACATTCAGTCATATTTTAATTTTGTTATTGGTTGTTATGCAGAGTTGAATATCTTGTTCTTGATGAATGTGATAAGCTGTTTGAGCTTGGCTTATTGAAGCAGATAGATTATGTCGTGAAAGCATGCTCCAACCCTTCAATAATTCGTTCACTGTTTAGTGCTACTTTACCTGATTATGTTGAGGACCTTGCACGTAGGAGTATGCATGATGCTGTTCGAGTTATTATTGGAAGGAAGTAAGTTTGAATTATTCTTTGTCAAGTAATGTGATGTCATTTCCCTTGACAAGCATCATTTGGAATTCCAACAGGAATACTGCTTCTGAATCAATCAAGCAAAAATTGGTGTTCGCTGGCAGTGAAGAAGGAAAACTTCTTGCACTTCGACAAAGCTTTGTGGAGGTATGTTTTTCTTTTTCTTTTTTTTGGTGACCTCTTGGAGAAAGTTTTATGGGGAGAATGCATTGTGAAAGATAATGGCATCTGGCTAGAAAATTTCTCTGTTGATATCATGACATATAGATGCCATAACAATGTTCTCCTTTATACGTCAGAAAATTTCATTCCATTGACCATTTCTTTTACCTCTTTATATGTGGCAATAGAGTCTGAGTCCACCTGTCTTGATATTTGTTCAAAGCAAGGAAAGAGCAAAGGAACTCTTTGCGGAATTGAAATTTGATGATATCAGAGCTGATGTCATCCATTCTGATTTGTCACAAGCACAGGTAAGTTGGATCCTGGTACTGAAATTGTTTTGTTGGGAGACAGGATCGAGGAAGTTTCCATGCTTTCTCGTACAAGGTCTGAGATCTGGGGTCTATTTTATTTTGCTTGAAATAAGGAGTTCATTGCTGTGGTTATTAATGATGTACTTTGTTTGGATATAGAGGGAAGAAGCTGTGAACAATTTCAGATGTGGAAAAACGTGGGTTTTGATTGCCACTGATGTCATTGCCCGTGGTATGGATTTCAAAGGTGTCAATTCTGTTATTAACTATGACTTCCCAGATTCTGCTGCTGCATATATCCACAGGATTGGTATGTATCTCAAAGCTTATGATAGCTAACATTTTCTGCTATTATGAGAATTCATGTCAATAGTCTTCAGTAGGTGGTGGTTTATTTTTTTTCTTTCTGATTCGTCCCCTGGCATTTGTTACATGCACTAGCAAGTTGGTCTAACTTAAAAAGGCATCTATTCTTGTAGTTGTCCAGTTTTCAGGTTGTCTTTCGTATCGCACTGAATGTGAGTTACAGTTAGTAATCCAGTTGCTTTTGATAATGACTGTATGCAGGTCGATCTGGCAGAGCTGGCCGAGTGGGAGAAGCTGTCACCTTGTACACAGAAGATGATGTTCCATTTCTGCGCAACGTAGCCAATGTGATGTCAGCTTCGGGTTGTGATGTTCCATCTTGGATCATGTCTTTGCCTAAACAAAAGTGGAAAAAGCACCGGCCTCATAGAGAATCAATTTCAACCAAACCTAAAGACCAAGAAGAATGATAAGAAAATTGGCTAAAAATTTTGGGGACATCCTTGTCTGGTTGGTTTGTAATTCAAAATAGATTACTGTTACTATGTGGACATAAAAGCCCATTAAAGCCATCCATATGCATTTTCTTATGACATAATTAATTAAAAATATTATAAGATAAAGTATATAAAAATATATTAAAAATCACGATAATATTATAATTATAAAATTCATATTATTTTTAGATGTTATTCTTAAATTGTTTTTATAGTTAGATTTTATATAATATATTTAAAAAAATTTATTAATGTACAAGTTTATTGAGACATAAGAATTTCATATGAAATTTTACTTGCATGTTTATTAAAATTTTCATTATAATTACTCTACCTATCATAGTTAAGAGTGGCTTGATTGACAGTTATTGGATATGTTACGAACTAAATGAAAGTAGTAGTTGAATGATTGCTGTAGGACTAAATACCCTTAAATAATTTGAAAATATTTTATTATTTTTATTAGCATTAATTTGACAAATCAATGGCTAAGATAAAAAAAAACATTTTAAAAACAGTTTTGAAATATTAATAAAATAATTAATTATTAATGCTAAAAAGTTAATATGATTGGTATTGTAAATCTTAATATATGAATATAAATTATTTAATTAGAAAATTAAAATATGAATTAAATATATTAGTTTATCTTTCTAAACTATAATTTTAGATTTTAATTTATACCTATTACCTAATAAGTCACACACAATTAACACTTAGAGATAGAAAAAAATTAATCAAATTACACATGATTGTATACTTTAAGAGATTGCATGGTGAAATATAAAATATTTAATAAATAGAAACAAATATTAAATATTGACATACTACTCTTAAATATTTATACGTTCTATAAGAGCTAGTAATCTTGGCATACTACTATGTACCAAAAACAATCTTGGCATACTACTCTTACACTACTCGTAATGTTCTCATAATATGTTTTTTTGGTAATTAACGGGACCTAAGCCCAAGGAAAAAAAACTACAGATGAGTTACCCGAGGCAAATAAACCCCAACTGAGTCTATTAACAGCAAAGGAGAAAGTCCCTCAATAATCTTATGAAACCAGTGAACTCCTAAAGGCAAGCGATAACTATAATTAGCTAACCAATCCATACAACGATTACCTTCTCGATATACATGATGCACCCGCACCTTCCAATTCCTAGAGATCAATTCTTTGATAACTGGAACCGTAGAATTGACTACCTGATTTTGTTCACTAGACATAGTGGATACCACCAAGGCGGAATCTATAGAAATATCCACCCTAGAATAACCATGTAGCTAGGCGAGATTCAACCTATCGTATACTGCCCATAACATGGCCTGCCAATACGTGTAAAACCCCAAATTTGCACCAAAGCCAACTAACCAACAACCACTAGCATCCCTAATCAACCCACCCGTTGTTGCAGGACTTGGATTACCCTTGGAGGATCCATTAGTAGTCAAGCTAACCCATCCCTTTCTTAGTTTCTGCTAGCTAACCTCAATTACTCTTCTCCCCTGATATGTATGATGAGGACAGACATCACACTGCAGACTTTTAGCCAAAATCACCTCCTGAACAAAAGAATGAATTTCCTCTATGTGATGAACTTTGTGCGAGCCAGGATCAAAGCATCTCTTGTTTCTCCATTCCCAAAGCTTCCATAGTACAACACCAAATAGCAGAGGTCAAGAACTATCACTCTGTATCCTATAATCACTGGACATATTGCTCATAAACTAAGAATTAAAATCACAACGATGAAAGACTCACTGTCGACTGACATCAACAAGAATATTCCAAACCATTCGAGCTCGCCAACAGTCCCTGAACACATGAGCTAAGTTTTCTTCATGATTCGAGCATTCAAAGCAGGCTGGAGAGTCCGTTAGGAATAGCTGAAAATGCCTCCCACTAGTCATAAGGAGAGATTTCGCAACCAACCATAAGTGTCTGTATGCGTAGAGGGCCCTTCCAATCTGAATTCAACTTCCAAATCCTGTTCCTATTTGACCACATATGCTGTTGAAGAAGGCGATAGTCTGAACGTGTTAAGAAACAACCACTAGGCTCCAAGGACCAATCAGTTGTCCAAGTTGAGATAACCTTTCCAGTTATTCAAAAGGCTCCAAGGACCAATCAGTTGTCCAAGTTGAGACAACCACTAGGCTCCAAGGACCACTCGACTCCTACCCTTGCCTCAATCAGTTGAGATAACCTTTCCAGTTATTCAAAAGGAACTGAGGATAACCAGGGTGAGTGGTCCAAGTTAGCTCAAAACGAAATAGCTTCCCTCCATCTGGCTACCACTATTGATTATCAATACAAACAAGAATGGGATGATGATCAAACCGAAATTGAGGTAAATGTCTGACAGTGGTCGAGGCAAAAACAGAAAACCAATCGAGATTATCAAAAGCCCAATCTAACCTTTCAAAAACCCTACCATAACTTCTACTTTCATGACCTCTCCAAGTATATTTTGTCCCACTAAAACCAAGATACACCAGTTTGCAATCAGAAACCCACTGCTGGAAGTGCACACACCTTCAAAAATCAAAAGGCGCTCCTCCAAATTTTTCCTCAAGTCCCAACATCTCATTAAAATCACCTGCAAGTAACCAAGGACTTGAAATCGTAGCAGCTAGCTCAGAAAAAACTTGAGCAGATCATTTTTAATAGCAGGATTAGGGTTGACGTACACAAAAGTACAATACCACGTAGAACCGTCCTTACGGAAGATTTTAAGATGGATAAAACCACTGCCATTGTCAATTATTGTAACCAAATCTTGAGAGTCCTTCCATAAAAGCCATAAACCTCCTGAGAAACCCTGAGCATTCACATGATGCACATTAGAGAAACCCAACTTGAAGTGAATCACACGTTAATATAATGCTTAATAACACTATCAAGATACACAAGAAGGGGGGGTTGAATTGTGATAAACTTTTTGTTAAACCCCGTTTAAAAACTTTCGTTTAAAACTAGACTTTGTTCGATGT
>JANZXV010000008.1:31596032-31609650 GCA_027576455.1 Erythroxylum roigii
TAGGTTGTATAATGCTACCACAATCTATAAAGAAAATGGAATTCAAGAAGTGAAAACACTCATGGGTTTTAATGCTCCAAATTCTGCTCCACAAGAGCAATAACACCCCTATTTATAGGTGGAGTGGCTGGCCTTAGGAGGGTAATATAGGAACAAAATATTAGAGTAGAAAGGCTAAAATACTCTTAAAAGCTAAACAACTTGTACAACTTTAACAATTAAAAATTCAGCAACTTGTGCAACTTGATGGTAGCTGCTGAACTTTTCTAGAAGGTGGCAAAGATTGAATAATTCAACCACTTGTGTGTGCAGATTTTTGACTACCCATCTCTTCTAGAATGTGGACCTTAAATGGGCTCAAAATTAGCCTAAAGTTGCCAAAAAGTTGATAAAAAGTGATGAATGTTTTAGGGACTTGATCATTGGTTCAATCTCAACGTACACATGATTAAACATACCTCATTGAATTGTTATTGTTATCCCTCTCCTAGCAAATATAAATCTTAGGTCAATAACAAGCTCTATGAACCTCAATTTTTCCTTAGGTTGTAATTAATTAAGAAGAGCTCATTAATTAAACCTAGCTATTGAACAACCTAGAGCAAGCTCTTTAGATTTAATTGGAAAGCCATATTATGAGTTAGGAAAACAAATTAATCAAGGAAACAATCATACAAGCTCGGGCCATTTATCCTAGGTTATGTTATCACTAATGATTAAAAATCATTAGTTGCCACAAATGAATCTCAACATAACAATTACGAATTATATTAAAATTCTAGTAATGGGTTCATACATAAAAACAATCAAATAGAGCATTCAATCATTCTTACACAACACCCAAGCAATAGAAATAGGATAATATAATCAGTTCCTAAGAAAGAAAGAATAACAAACAATGAAAGAATGCTTAACTGGGTAAAACAACAAGAAATGAACGAATGCTTAACTGGATTCTTCGGCATTGATATCTCCGAATCGGCATCAAGAAGCTCAGCCATCCGTTAGTCTCCCAAATATTTGGTTTGTTGCCCCTCTTCTTCAAAAACTGAGAGCTCACATCCTTAATACGATTTCCCCCAATGAAAACATAAGTTATATTAAAAACTAGGGTTTTGGGTAACTTATATATGAAAGTCATGACCATGACATATTGAATAATGGGAATTACTATTTGAATCATGCCTATGCAAAGTGAGTCACAACCATAACATGTTGTGCCATCGCCGTGTATCATTAGTCACACCCACAACACTTTATGTCATGGCCATGACTTGTATTCTCATGACTTACACTTGATTTTCTACAATGTATTATCTTCATCTTCACGCATTTTCTTGTCTCCTCTAGCTCTAATCCTTCTTCTTCCTATTCCATGAATACAAGGGAGTGTGAATCTCAGGAAGGTGGCTCAAATATTGTGCTTTTGACTCACTTTAGCTCTTTTACTTCTAAATTGTACCTAAAACTAAATACAAAATAAAGTGAGTTTCTTAAGCATTTCATAGCATTAATCACTAAGTGATATGAAATAAATGTATAATCAATTAAGCATATATGAAATCGTGACATAAGACAAAGATTTGAAGCAATTAAAGACCTAAACGCATGTATATAGAGATAGTATAAGTCATTATAAATGTTTGAAGATTGAAGAAATTGATTTATGATCATATGGAGTTATTCACCCGTGTATACTAAGATACACGACTGTGTATATTGCCTATGTACGTCTCTGTGGCTATGTGAAATTCTAAATTAGGGTGTTTTTGATTATACACAGTCTCTCACACGCCTGTGTAAGTGATCATGTATATCCTAGAAATCCTAGATTTTACTATAAAAGGACATGAGCAGAGGCAAATTAAAGAGAGCTAACTTTTGTGAAAAATTTGGGACATAAGACACCTAGAGACGTAACGTTGATCAAGGGAAAAGGAAAACACAAAGTATACATTAAGAGATCCATTAGAATACATCAAATTCAAAATTGCAAGAAGATTCAATAGAAGAAAAAAAAGGAGATTTAGAATTATGATTCCTTTGATTTCTATTAGTTTTTCTTCATGTTTAGCTTTGATTTTATTATCTATGATTAGTAACTAAATGCTTTTAGTGTCTATGTCTGATGAAGCCCAGGTTGGTATAAAAATGCCTTTTAATCTTTTATTCAATGCAATTATATTAATTGATTATTGCAATTCAAATATGCATTTTATTCTGAAGCAATCACAATTAAAGAATTTGAGCAGCAAATGATGCTCATAAAGCAAGATAAAAATTCGTTGAAAAATAAGAAAAAAAGAAATCAAGTTTATGTTAAGGAATATTATAATAGGATTTATTTTGCTTACGGAACTTTATTTTCAACTAAGTGAGGGGGAGATGACATTGAATGTTAATGCTAAATATAAAAATTGGCTTATTTGGAATGTAATAATTGTGCACTTGACTCTTACATTGTAAGGATTTGTAATATTATCACCTGTAAATATTGAGAAACTAATATAAAGATACAAATTCATAAGTGACAAACACGTGAATATTAATATTTAAGTGGACTGGAATTCTTAACTACATGTAGGCAAAAGTAATTCCAATATGAAAATGCCAATACCACAAACATAAAAGACATTAGAATATATTTCAATTTTGTTATGCCAACAACATATACATTAAAAATATATTAGCATAGATGTCAACAATGTTATGTCAATAACATATACATAAAAAAGTTACGCCAATAACGCATATATAGCAAAGGTATTCCATACTATTTTCCTCTTTTGCACTTGATTGGAAAATTATTAATGTGGTGATTGTGCTAGCAATTCTTTCCTTTTGTTTGCTTCAACTTGTAATTGTTATAAAGTGATGCTAGATTGTCCTTTAAATTGTAAACCCCTTAGTTAAAATGATAACTTGAATGTGTGCATATCAACATTTCTAAACTTTCTTTAACTAGCATGTCTATAGCTACTAACCTAGTAACAAAAAATGTTAAAAACATTTGAAACACATTCATCAATTATTACAAATAAAATAGATTGATTAAAAACACATTTCTTATAATATTGCTTTGTTGACTTAGTATAGAAAAATCATCAACTCTATTTACACCATTGGCATATTTTAATCAATAGAACACATTCTTCAATTATTATAACTAAGAGAAAGTGATAAAAAAATTAGAGAGTTATATGCCTGTGTCGATGCCTCTATGATAACTTGATAAAATTAATGATAAAAATTAGTTACTGCAAGATTAAATGATTAAAATAAGGTTTTATACCCATGAAGAAGCCTCAACATATGATGTTAAGGCTTCCTTGTGGCATTTTTTGGAGTTATGGTCAAAATTGTCATATTTCCTACATTTTTCTACTTATTATTTCTAAGAAAATTTATTTGGATTCTTCAATTTATTAGGATCATGTGGTCACCTACTACTTACAATTTTGGGTCTACCTAGCATGAATGTTTTAGTTGGAGGATGTATCACCTCTGGATCAGTTGAAGGCCATAATATTTTACTCCTAATAGGCTGTAACATATGGTTATACGAACTCAATAATTGACCCTTGCTATAATATGAATCTTAAAATGTCTCAACCCTTTGTTTCAAATGATGGATTGCATTAATCCTATATTTTCAAAGGTCTCTACATATGTTCCATACTTAACAAATATAAATTTGTTGTCTACCAATCCTTACAGTTTGTTTTCCATCACCTTTTGAAACTTCATAAGCACTATCTCCATTCCAGACTATTCTATATTACTTTGCAACTTATTGTTTCTTTTCTATCTTCTTCATTATAGTTGGCGTAATATCCCATCTATAACATTATCCTATCTGCATGCCTATTCCTCATCATGATTCTAATTGTTTCAAGCATGATAGTTATTGTTCTGTCTTTAGATTTCAAGATCCACTTATTAAAAGTTTCACTAATGTTGTTTTCATTTAACTATAAAACATTTGAATTCAAAAGATTGGTAACATCTTGCTCACATCTCCTTAGGATATTCAAGTAATTTTAAGCATACTTGGGCTTTATTTTGTCAAGCCTCTTTAGATACTTATTAAGATATTCTATATAGGTTGACCATGCATAATTTTAAAATTGCTTTATTAGGTTCTTTTCTTTCTAGTTCCCATGCCAATTATAATATAAATTTGTACTAGACATTCAATGAGTTGCATTTGGTAAAATCTCCTTTAAGATTCTACTAATCCCTAATCCAATTAAAAAATATTAGTTAATCTGTAATGATATAATCAAATCAATTATAACTATATAAAGATGAGGATACCTTATATATATTAGATATGACTATAAATCCTTTACCACTATCAAATTCCAAATAAGATGTTAGTAAATTTATGAACCAACTCTATGAATAAATGTTTTCTAGTTCCGTAACAACCCAAGCCAATGGACACATACCTTTATCACCATTCCTACGTATTGCACTCAATAATTGGCCTTAAAACTTTATTTTAAGAAAGTATCTATCTATCCCAATTATAGGTCTCAAATGCCACCATTATCTTTTTTATAACATCGAAACACATGTATAACCTTTTAAACTATAACAAAAGATAATGAGTTATAAATAAAACATATAAAAAAGATAATGAAGTGTTAATAATATGTATAACAAAAATAGAATGCATTATGAACGAGAAGTATGAAATTTTCATTTATTATTACTTGTTGCAAGGAATGTCTATATGGTAATTAGGTTGTACATATTTAACAACATCGATTTCATTTGGTTAACAGTCATCTGGAATGTCTACACGGAGATCATGTTTTTCATATTCAACATGTCCCTCCATATGTTCCTACATGTTTATCCACATGTTCACCTTTTTCATCCATATGTTCACCCTATTCTTCTAAATATTTATCGTCATATTCATCATCCTATTCATTATCATCTTTATCTTCTTATTCATTGTCCTCTTCATCTTGTTCATCATCATCATAGTCACCATTATGTTCCTCTCCTCTAGTTATAGGTAATAAGTTAGGAGAAAGGAAATGTGTTTAAATTGTAGGTAGCATACAAATTAATACTCCCATAAATTTTCATAAGATTTTATATCTTATGTATTTCTTAGGGGAATGTTGATGAATTTTTGTGTTTGATATTATTCTTAAAAATAATAATGTTAAAAAGATAATATTTTAATCATAAGTGTTCTTAATAATCCTAAGGTTAATTATAATTGTCATTTATATGACTTTTCATATTTCTTCATTTGCCTTCTTTATAATTTTTTAAAATAGTTAATGATTTCAAAACCATTTGAATTTGTTTAAATCTATGGATTTATATAAAAATGATTCTTTAATGATGCCTATTGTACACAGTACTACAACTCCATTTATACAAATATTTCATGAAAATCAAATGGAGCATCTAAAAATTGTAAATGTTTTCAAAGTTTTAAACATATTGTTGAAAAACATATGATCGGTAGTTTAAATTTGAAAAGTAAATATTATTTAGATATAAAAAGATAAACAAACCTAAAATTTAAATACTAATAAGATAAAAATATAATAAATATAAATTGACTACTATTCTTAATCATGAATATTTATTAACAAGAAAATAATAATGCATATAAATATTGAAATATGGTAAGCAATATAATATAATGATATATGGTAAGTAGCGTAAGATTTTAGTTAGAAGTTTAACAATTCTTATAGACAAAACAATAAATAAAGTTTCACGCTTAATCCATCGAAAAAGAAAAGAAATATATTTTTTTAATATTGCAAGTGACATAAGATATGGTAGAAAAGGTAAATGAGCTCCCTATGTTTGGGTTCCCAATAAGGGCCTTTGTACGTTCGAAGGCATCAATTGAATCCCTCAGGTATTGGGTTATTAACACCCTCTCAGGTATTGGGTTATTAACACCCTCTTTCAACAACTTCTTAGCTTTAACTAAACTAGCAAAAGATACAGTAAACAAATCCCCGGATGCAGTATGGATCATTGAATTAGATGAATCACCTTTACAGTGCGTTTCACCTAAGAAACAATTACTATAGAACTTAAATAGCTAAGTAAGTCAAATGTTATAATGAACCTAAATTCGAACACTTGCATATCTGATTGAACAAACATAGTAATTAGAATTGACGAATGTTCCAAAACAACCAATTTCCCTAATCCTCTACCAACCATTGAGACATTGCCACCACCTCCATTTTTATTTATGTTCTCTTGAAGATTTGAGGAAGCTTTACACAACACATAGTATAATGAAACTTTCATCTAATAGCTCCCTAGTAGAAAATGAGACGCAGATAATTAAGGAAAAGAGGTAATTTGGATGATACTAAGAATCTTGAAGAAGAAGATCAACCATTGAAGGCAAGCGGTGATTAGACTTTGACGACGAGACTAGATGTTTATCGATTTGTTCTTCACCAAGGAGAATTTTGCTACATTCCTCCCAGAGGAGCTTATTTATGCCATCAAAAACTAGTCTCCACGTCAACAATCTATGATGAATTAATGTTAACAGCTTTATTATGAAAGGTCAATTTAGCATAAAATTCATTATGTTTAATTAAATTATTTTGGTAATCAAATCCTATAAATTCTTAGGGTGGAATGAACTGATCCAAAATTGATTGGAACTTTACCATACAAATCCAAACAACAAAAAGAAAAGGTCATTCCTTTTTAGCGATGCTAAAAACAACCTTATCCTCAGCAACTTCTTTATAGGTTTTTAACTTTTATGATATTTGGTAGAGGAGATAGCCAAGGTGTAGTCTCTAAAGCAGAATTGTTTATGTTGTGGTGTATGGTGCATGGTAAACATTTTAATGCTAGTATGTGGTTAAGTATTCATCTAATGGATGTGGCTAAAGCTAGAGTTGAGAAAATAGGAGTTGGAGCACTTTTGACTTGAATTGCAGAGCATCTTGGTTTACTAACAGTTATGCAGTTAGTTTTAGGGAACTCTAGTTTAGATTTGCAGTCATTTGTGCCTATAAAGATTGTTTGGCGACAAGGTGATAGTTATGTTCTTGTTAATGACGACACAGTAGAAGCTTCAAGTAGTAAGCGTAGTTAGGTTGAAGTAGGTGAAGGTACATAAGGGGATGACGTTTTGCCACCTAAAGCTACGTGTTGGAACATTGCACCTAATTTTTTTGAATATCAATAATTGCTCAATCAATTAATTGAATGGCGAATAAATGATAAATTCGACAAGATTGATGCTAGCATAGCGAAGGTGATCGTTTAAATCCTCATTCAAATTACCTCTTTCGAGACAATGTCCACCTTCATCTTAGTATTATATTTCTATCTTTTTCTTTTTATTATTTTGATCGTTTGTCATTAAATTATTTTTAGTTTTATTGTTTGTCTTGATTAATGTTGTTTGCATCTTATATCCTTTAATTAATTTATTATGATGTTGATAGTGTATATCTGTACATTACATGTTTGTTTTCTTGTTTAATAGTTAGAGATTTTCAGTTATTAAATGAACTCGATGAGGATTATAAATGCATAATATGAGTGAATTAATATATTTGCATTCATAAACTAATTTTCTTGGATTTTAATTGAAAGAGTATTAGCTTGTTGTGATAGATGAATCTGACCTTCTTTTGGTAAGAATCTGAGCTTTTTGACATCTTATATACCAGTTAAAAGTATTCAATGCTGAGAGTATTCTTTTTGTTAACCAAATCTAGACTTGCTTGCAAATACTAGTCTAGATTACATAATCTTATGCAAACATTGAAGTGATGAAGGCACTTAGGATTTATCTTGACAGCTTAGAAAGCCACCATAATATTATCCTTAGTGAACCCCTTGAGCTTACATGAAACCTTTTTTTGGTTAAAACCCAAAATATGAGCCTTGGTCTTGATTGTTTATCTCTTTTGATTACATTAGCAATTAAAAGGTATAATTGGTTGTAGGGAATACTCATGGGAAGAGTCAAGCATACAGTTAGGTTATAAGTTAAGGGTGGGTTAGATTGTAATAATTTGCATTCGTTGTTTACATTATTTTCCTTTTTGAATTTATGTTCTTATATATTGGGAAAAAACAAATCATATCAAGTTAAAAAAAGAGAAAAAGGAAAAAATAAAAAAGAAAGAGGAGCAAAAAGAAAGGGGAGAAGGGAAAAGTAAAGGAGATTGGTAGGGTTAAGTTTGTAATTGAAAAGAAAAAAAAATTGTGCGTTTTATATTTAATTGGTTTGTATCATTTTAAATGCTCAATCTTGGTTTTATCTTTTTCCCTACCTTTAGCTTGGCTCCATTACAACCAAAAATAAAGACCTTCAAATTAATGTTTGGGTTAGATATTTGGTAGTGAAGATTGGATTATTAAGTAAGCTTATGGTTAATGCTTTACATGAAATGAATAATGGACGGATATTTGTGATCTTTGAATGCTCGAGAGAATGGAAAGTGGAGTGAGTGTCTATCACACTTGTTAATGGTCTTTTAGTTGACGTACTTGTTAATTATGGTTATGCATACAAAGGATAGTTTGTTCACGAATTATTATAAGTTTTAAAATCTTAGATTGTGTTTATTAAATTGATCTTTGACATCTTTAATTATTAAATAAGAAAATAATTTGTTGTTATTATAATTTGTCTTTTTGGTGTTTGTGTTTTTATGGTTTAGTGTTTTTGGTTTTGGTTAAGTACAATTGTAGTTTAATATTAAGGTATTGTTGTGGTTAATTTTATTTAATTTGACTTCTTTTTATATGTTGAAATTTGTATGAATGTTAATGACATTATTTTATGAATGAGGGATGAAGGGGCATTAATCTTCACTCATTTCATGACATTTGGAGACACAGAGGAGATGCAGAGAAAGGAAGAGTTGGTGAAGAAAAAAGACTCCTAATAATTAATATAAGTGTTATGTGTATAGATATGCGATTTTGAATTTATTGTTTTGTTTTATGGAAATGTTTAATTTGTAAGTGGAAATTTTTTCTTAAATAGTTTTAGTTTGTTAGATGATTGTAGGTTTTGATGTTTATGTAGTATTTGATGTTTCTGTGGTCAAGGTTTTATCGTAATGTTTGTGTTTAGTTTATAGTTTTCATGTAGTTTTAGCAAAAGATAAAACAAAATTAGTTGGTGTTATGGCTCATTTGATCTTATTAAATTACGTAACTTTCATGCATTAGCGATATAGGCAAAAAGGCGAGAATGATTCGAATATTGAATAGTATTGTAGGGTCAGAATAATATAAAGTTGATATGGTAATAAAAACAAATCGATAAGTCATATTCACTTTATAACTCTTGCGTTTAGTGACTTTTAGCGATAAGCTGAATTGCTGAGTTGATAGATAATTATAAAAGAAAATTAGTTAAAAAAATTGTAACTTCTAATACAGTAATACATCCATCAAGTATTTACAACAGATAATTAAATAGTACCTAACATCAAGAGGACTGTTAAAATCAGAGTTACATTTTCACTTTTAAAATGTTTGACCAAATCTTTTTTACGAATAGTAGTATATATAGTTAATAATAATAAAAATTTCTAATGATATAATTAACAATCAATTAATAATAATAATTAATTAATAATAACACAATTATAACTAAAATAATAATTTAATTATAAAATGAAAGGATTAATAAGAACATGCCTATTTATTAATTAACAATAACCGTTTATGATGTAAAAAAGCTTGGTAAGAAAAAAAACCAAAATAACATGCACGATTGCGACTGTATGGTTGTGACTTAACAAGTCACAACTGTGTATGGCAGTCACCTTGTGACTATTAAATCACAGGCGTGACTTTTATATATATTTAAAAATTATTGGAAGAAAATGGAGGAGTCTATTATAAAATTGTATAATGACATAATTAACAACCAATTAATAATTAATATTAATTAAAAATGACACAATTAAAACAAAGTTAATAATTAAATAATAATATCAAAAGAAATGCATATTCGTCCTACTTAATGTGTGTGTGTGTGTGTGTGTGAATAAAAATATGAAAGGATAAATAAACGTTAGTTAATAAGAACATAATTCAGAATTAACTAACAGCTAATAATAAATAAAAATTAATTGAGATAGTTAATTTAAATCATAGCTAAGACTTGTTAGTACTTAAGAGCTATATATATATACTTAATATTAGTATATAATACTTAATAATAATTAGCAATTAAAAATGCATGTGATAGGAATTAAAATGGAAGAGAAAACAAGGCATGTCAAAAGAAAGAAATAAATAAATAAAGAAAATGGTTTCTTTTGATATGTTGAAAATTGTGTGAATTTAGAAGTAATTATATTATGAATGTGGATTAGTTTAATAAAGAGAATTGTCTAATGGTACAACAAAGTCACGGTTATGAACCAAGTCACAAAATGTTAGTGATGGTTGTCAATTAACAACAAAAAACTACCATACAAGTATACACAATTTTGAAGTTCAAGAAAAGAGGAAATTAAATCACAAAAAATAGAAAAGTTGCATGCTTATGTTGTTTGACGAACTATGAAAAAAGTCTATGATAATTTGGGTTTTTTTGTTGTTGTCATCTCTGCGCTTGAGGTTGGTGGGGTTCAGTGTCACTAAATCTTTTGTAAAGACATTGTATTACTATTGAAGAAGAAACAAATATCTTCTAAATATAAATAACCAAAATATATTAGCCACAGAGTATAAAACTGAATATTTTTTAATAAAATTCTAAGTAAATAAATAACAAATGATAATATAATTCACAAAAAAGAAGCTCGCGTAGATGTAGGTGTAATGATAATATAATTCACATAAAATTCTAAGTAAATAAATAATGATAAATACCTAAAATAGATGTAGGTGTAATGTCAGAATTGTTATTTGGATCATCAGTTCAAATGTTATCTTCTTTTCCAATTGAAGTTGAACCCTTTTGTAATTCATCATCATCAGTTTCACGGAAATAGATAACAGTGAACTGTTGTCTTTCATCTGGTAACTGGATGTGAGTAGCTTTTATATGAAGAAGAAATGTCTTGGTTTTCAATTATGTGTGTACCTTTTCTAGAGGAAGTTCGATACTCTTGTTATGGGAAGGTAAAAATGTATAACAATAGTCATATGATAAACATATCATGATTGTTATTATTGAATGTAAATTTATTTGTAATAAGTTAAAAAATATATAACCTGGTGGTAAAATTACATAGCTTCAATTACATTAAACTTCAAGAGGTTTTCACCAAGTTCGCCAAAAATAGAAGCTGTGATAGTTCCTGTTTTGTCAGTTAAATCAAGATCATAGTGACATCTACATTTGCAAAAAAACGTTAATGAGAATATGTATGTTATTTAGATATAACGATTTATTTAGTAAAATATTGTTATAAAAAAAGAGTAAAATTAGAAAATTTGAAATGCCTAACGGGCGTGACATGTTGTATTTCAAGATTTTTGAAACATTGATGTACTGGGGGCTTAAAATGCCCACTAAAGCTTTGTAAAACTACGATCTTTTGATGCTAATGGATTATGATTTTGTTTTCTCCCATGATTCTCAGGGTCACAAAAGGAAAAAAATTCGTGTACTAACTTCAGGGAAATATCTGGGTTGATCTGGACTGATTTAGGCAAAGTTATCTTCTAAAAGTTGTAGGTCTTTCTTTTATCTTTTGAACAGTATATAGCACAAAATTTTTGGACATCTAAGTCGAAATTTATGTTCCTTATATGTGAAGATGCTCTGGAGAGTGTAGATAGTGATTTAGAACTTTTGGGGATATGAGGAAGACCCAGTTAAAACATCTTCTTACGTTGACCTTCCCCATCTTCTTAGGTTGACCTTCTGTATTATCTTAGGTTGACCTTCTGTATCTTCTTAGGTTGACCTTCCGTATCTTCTTTCGTTGACCTTCTGTATCTTCTTAGGTTGACCTTCTCTATCTTCTTAGGTTTACCTTCTCTATCTTCTTAGGTTGACCTTCTGCATCTTCTTATGTTGACTTTCTGTATCTTTTTATGTTGACATTCTGTATCTTGTTATGCACTGTTCATCTTCTTATGCACTGTGCATCTGCTTATGCACTGTGCATCTTCTTATGCTCTGTTCATCTTCTTATGCATGGTTCATCTTCTTATGCACTGTGCATCTTCTTATGCACTGTCTGTCTTCTTATGCATTGTGCATCTTCTTATTCACTGTTCATCTTATATCTTCTGTTCCATTTTTACCCCCCAAAGGATCGAATTGGTCTTTGAGGTCTGCATGAAAGTTGCAGATCTTGAAATCCTCTTTCAAACCATCTAAAGAACACCCTAATCCGATATCACTAGAGAAAGTTATGCCAATCATAAAACATCTTCTGTGTTACTATTCATAGACTTCTTCTGGGTCACTATTCATATTATATCTTTTGTCCTATTGTTTACCCTTCAGAAGATATAATTTGTCTTTGAGGTCTTCATGAAAGTTGTAGATCTTGAAGTCCTCTTTCAAACTGTCTAGAGAACACCCCAATATGATATCTGGAAGGAAAGTCAGGGTAATTTTCCCACTTCTTTTGTCTTTTTCAATTAGTCCGCTTTTCGTCTGTACCTACCTTCTAGTCCTTTTCGACCCTCTGGGCGATAAAAATCTTTTCAGAAATGGTAGAGGTAAGCCGTCTTGGTGTATATATTGGTGGGACACGTGTCCAGATGTCACTTAGGATGTCGGGCTTGTGACCCACGAGGGCAGGGTGCCCAACAGTTATGGTATTAGAGTGCCTAGGTTTAGGTCCAAGTTTAGGACTAGGTTTTGGAGTATCATAGGTATGAAATGAGTAGCTTAAGAGATGAAAGTTTTAATTTGTTTCTCATGATTTGAAATTGTTTTATACAATTTGAACTGTTTTACGTACCTTGAAATTTGTTTTGTATAAACTAAAGATTTTCAATGGTTTTCTACTAAAGGAGTGAAAAATGCCTTCTTGAAGGAGAACTCGAGAAACTCTGACTCGATCTGGCTCTCACCAAGGGAGCACGGATGAATCTTATGTCCCGCAAGATGCTGGGAGACACCCTACTCCTAATCCTAAAGCACCTAGTGCGCAGCATAAAGTGCCACTGCCTCCTCCTCCTATGCCATCTATGGACCCGCAGTTCTTTCAGACCTTTGCCCAGGCTTTCACATATGCCATTGGCTAAGGATCGCAAGGCCCGATGCAGGCTCTAGTGGAGAGGAGTGGCCAGTATGATAAGCTCCGCAAGTATGGAGCTATAGATTTCAATGGGGTTGCAAATCTCAAAGAGGCTAAAGCCTGGTTGAAGAGGACCGAGAGGGTTTTGATTTAGATGAAGTGCTCGGATGAGGAGAAGTGTTGGACCTCGTCACCGAAGCCCAACATTCGGACCCACAAAGCATAAAGGACCCAAAACAGAACACGCATCGACCACAAATTAGGAAAAAAAAATCTTTTAGAAAATTTGGATTGGCTTTTGAATAAAATTGTTCCCTTGGTCCTAACGATTCCAATGCCACTGGAAGCACTCAATTCGGATTAGAAATGAAGAAGTTATGACCGAAACAACCTGGGACTGTATACTATACCGA
>JANZXV010000008.1:31609750-31620110 GCA_027576455.1 Erythroxylum roigii
GGTACTACTGATCTTTGCTTAATGTATGAGAAAGGTAAAGATTTCAGGTTGATTGGATATTGCGATGCGGACTATGCTGGAGATAGAATTGATAGGAAGAGTACGAGTGGAGGTCGTCACTTTCGTGGCCCAAACTTAGTTTCCTGGTCGAGCAAAAGACAAAGTTCAATCGCATTATCAACTGTTGAAGCCAAGTACATGTTTGCCGCAAGCTGTTGTTCGCAAACATTGTGGATCAAGTATCAAATAGAAGACTACTCATTAAAAGAAGAGGGGATCCCGATCTTTTGTGACAACACGAGCCCCATCAACTTGTCGAAGAATCCAATTCAACATTCGAGAGTGAAGCATATCGAAGTCAGACATCACTTCTTAAGGGACTACGTTCAGAGAAGGATCGTTAGTCTTCAGTTTGTTGAAACAAAGTTTCAATGGGCGGATATCTTCACTAAACCACTAAGTGAAGAATGGTTTAAGGAAATCAGACGGAACCTCAATATCGTGATGTTAAGTGACCAATCGTCTGATATTTCATAAGCCAGATTAGAGGGATGTAGAAGTTAACGACGTTAGTAACAGTGAGTTACAGCTACTAACTTCTCTCAGAAGGAAGTTTTAGAGGGAAAAGTCTCATAGCCTTGAGAACTTCACCTATTCTAGAACTCTCCTTATAACCCATAACATCGACTTTTGAAGTACTCTCAATACAAAAACTGTTCGTCTCTCAAGCCCTCTCAAATCTCTGCAACCAACCTTACCCTTTTGAAGAACAAATTTGTGCATTCAGTTCCTTACCCACAGAAGACGCAAATGGAGCACGCAATGGTGTACGGAAGAAATGTTGATTTTGAGTCCTTGAGGAGAGATAATATGGATGTTGCACCAGAGATAGTAGCCGCAGGATGGAGAACATTCTTCCAAGTGCGAGAAGCCATATATCCAGAAGAAGTGTACGACTTCTGGAAGATTGTGAAGCTAGTAGAGAATGCTATTGTTTCTACAGCAGATAGAATGTCTATCATTGTGACAATGGAGTCGATTGAGAAAGCCACTAAATGTCCATCTGCTGGAGAGAAGCTTACAAGCAAAGCGAGATGGATGACGAAGTTTAAAGTAAAGGAAGAAGAAGTCAATCGACAGCTGTATGGAAAAAACGACCCAACGGAGAGGAAGACCTCAAGTCTGGTGCCAAAGGCTAGGGTTTTACACACGATTTTGTTCAATTGCATTCTACCTAGAGCTGGGTCAAGGAACTTAGTGATGATTTTGGACGAACAGTGCCTGTTCTACTTACTAAATCGCCAACCAATAGACCTACCATTTTTTATTTTTAAGTATATGGTGAAGGCGATGAAGGATACAAACAGTTATCCTTACGGTATGTTGCTAACAAGGATTTTAAGAGATTCTAGAGTTCTTTTGGACAGAGGAAATAGAGTCATAAAGTATGTCAAGAGTTCCATTAACTCAGTAAATATTGGGAGAATGGGCTTAAAGAATCTGGAGAGAGGAGAAGCAGATTCTCAGACTAAAGCAAGAACTGAGGGGGAGTGTGCTATGAAGAAGTCTCCCATGAAGAGTTCTAAGTCTCAATATAAGGAGACAAAGCCCATGACTGCAGCAAAGAAATCATCAAAGGAATCTGAGAAAGAGAAGATGATTTCTCTAAAAGAAAGTAGCCGAGTACGGGTTATAGACGAAAGTGCTCTGAAGAGAAAAGGGAAACACTTTTGAGTGAGATTCTAAAGCAAGCGCGAAGATCACCCAGAGTTCGAACCCTAAGACAACTGGAGGAGAAGAAATCTAGAGAACTAAGTCAAGCAGAAGATGTTGAGTCAAGAGACTCTCAGTTTACGAGATCTCTAGTGTCTATCTTAAGGGAAGATACAGCCAAACAGGCTAAAGAGACTCAGAGTAAAAGAAAATTGGAGTATGTGAAGCAGAAACCGCAACCATAGAAGACTCTAAGATTGATTGAAGCAGGAGAGAAGGAGAAAGTTAGCCAGAAGAAGACTACTCCTACTACTAAGGAAGTTAGTCAGGAGAAGGCTACTCCTACTGATGTTCAATAGGAGGAACCAGCAGAACTCAGTCTGGTTCAGGTGACCTCATCGCAACTTCTGAATAAAGAAGATTTGAAAATTAGAGTGACTGAAGAAGTCCAACCTGTGAAGAAGAAGAGCAATTCTATAATCATCAAGGAAATCCCAAGAAGGTTAGTAAAGGTACATTTTGAACCTATTTTGGTGAATAGTTGCACAATGCATCTGTTGAATGAAGAAGAGAAGAGCTTCTACGGTGTCCTGAAAGATGTTGGAAAGAAACCATACGCAACACAGATGACAAAGCAACCGTGCACTATTTTCCCAATTACAGAGACCACTGTAATAAAGGTAGTACCAGATATTCAACCAAAGTGTCACATTGTAAGAAATGATGACAAGGGGAAGCAGAAATTATACCCAGAGGAAGTATTAGATGATCTGACAACAGATCAAATTGCTAATGAAGTACGTTGCATAGATGAGGTGTGCTATGTAGAAAAGAAGGTGACGGGAATGTTCATTTCTCATCACATTTCTGATGAACCAGGGATGAGTGGTAGTCAATCAACGATAAATGAACCTTGTCCAGTGGGGGGAGAACTTATGAACGGACAGTTCAAAACAATAAGGATTGGAGATATGACATGCATAATTGACGCCATTGTGAAGGCAATTCTGCGCCGAAGTCCATTATGGAAGATATCTTCAATTGAAGAAATTTTACCTCTGCTTGGAAGACCAGCTTGACGACTACCAGTTCCTGATGATTTAGATCTTCCGAAACCCAACCTATCTGTGAAACCTCCTACCATAGAAATTATTGAAACCTTTGTTCCATCTTCAGATGCATATAACACAACAATTTCCTTTGAAGAAGAACCACAGAGGGAAGATAATCGACCTACTTCACCTTTTGACTTACAAGCTAAAATTATTCAACTACGCAGAGAAGTCAAGGAATTGACGGAAATGATGACAGAGGTATTGAAGCATCTACGGTCATAAGATTTTAGACTAATAACAAATAGGGGAGAAAAGGAGAAACATAAAAGATAGGAGGATGAAAAAGAAAAGAAGATCACAAGATTGAAGAACACAAGAAGATATAGTTCTGAAGTTCTTACCGTTGTAATTTTTTGGTGAAAGCTTATATTTTCTATATGTCTTTTTCATTTTACTAATGTGAATATTTGTTATCATAAAAAAGGGGGAGATTGTTAAGTCAGAGTGACTTCACTAAATGATTTTGATGAAAAACAAATAGTGAAACTAAAATGAAAAGCAGACGGAAGCTTGAGCAGAAAGTAGACGCAAAACTAGAAAAGAAAATGGAAGCTTAAGTGGAAAGTAGATGATACAAAAAGCATATGGAAGCCAAAATTAGAAAAGCAGACGGAAGCCAAAAATAGAAAAGCATACGGAAACAAAAGCAGATGAAAGAAAGCGGACGAAAGAAAAGCAAACGAAAGAAAGCAGACGAAAGAAAGTAGACGGAAAGAAAAACAGACGAAAGAAAGCAGATGCAAGAAAAGCAGACGGAAGAATTAAAAGACGCATCAGTTTGAGTTAGTTACAGAACTCAACTGAATAACCGTTTCTTTAAAGAATCAAGAAGCAGTTGGAGACTAAGACTATAATTACAAGTCGGAGTCGAGGATTGCAAGAGTTACAGAAATTACAAAAGTTCACAAGCTTAGCAATTATTGAGAGATTATTGTGCGAAACATCTAGAGCTATTTTTTTCTATAACAAAGCTCGAGAAACCTTTCAGTTGAAAGTAGTGCAGATAGCCCGGAGAGGCTAAGTGTGAAAGAATACTGACTGTAAGAGACCTGAAGAGGCTCGGAAACAAAGAATACTTGTAAAGTGTTGAGAAATAGTGAAATCTCAGAAAGACAATTGAGGACTAGACGTAGCCCACGGTTTGGGGTGAACTAGTATAAAAATTGCTGTGTCGAAATCTCTCAACCCTCAATCTCTCTTATCTTTCAAATTTAGAGTTTACTGTTTTAGACAAGTTTTCTAAAACTCTGTATAACTTTGATATTTAGTAGTTTTTGTAAAACGAACAAGTTTTCTTTTAACGAACGATTTTTAATAGGTGATTAACGAAAAGAATACACAATTCAAGCCCCCCTTCTTATGCATCTGTATATCATTATTAAGTATTGTTTTACCGTGTGATTCACTTCAGGTGTGACTCCTTTTGTCACACCCGTGACTTACACAGTCATGTGTTTGGCTCCAATAATATGAATGGATTAATTATGTAACGCTATATGCATGTTTCACGTCCACCTTCATTCTTTCATATATAATTTTTCTTGTTTTCATGCAACGTTTACAAGACACTCCATTTAACATTCATTCCATTTTCACTCAATTCATTTCAAATTTGGATTAAAACATAAGAATTTGTAACCAAAATCAAGATATAAAGGCAAACAAAATCAATAGAAATTAGACACAATAATTCCCCCATGCTTAAATTATGCTTGTCCGCAAGCAAAATAAAGAATACTAGACTATATAAGAAAAACTAATGAAATCAGCGATTTTTCCTAAATAATAGTTAAAGATATGAACGGTCATTTCAATAAACATAGCCTGAGAACTTGAAACTTATAATACTTTATGAACAGACTATTCTCTGCATGCTTAGCCAAAATTAACAAGTACTTTAACTCAAAGGCCATTAACAAGTGTGATAGACACAGACTCCACTCTTCATCCTCTCATGCATTTAAAGGTAGGATATATTCACTCATCATTCATTTCATATAAGACATCTAACATAGACTTGCTTACTAATTCAATATAAACATCAATCTGAAGGTCTTTATTTTGGTTGTAATGGGGTCCAGCTAAGGGTAGGAAAAAGAGAGATCATAATTTATAACCACAAAATAAATTGAGCATTTAAAATAATACGAAACAATGAAGCAAGAAACACTCAATTCTTTCCTCTCATTTAACAAGGTTAGCACTCCCCTTTTTATGTCTCTCCTCTTTCTTTCATTTTTCGGTCATCTTCTCTTCCCTCTGTTTCTTTTCTATTTCTCTTTTTCTTTTTCTTTTTTCTTCAATTATTTATTTACTTTTTTTAAACAAGGAAATCAAGAAAAGAAAAATATAGAGGAGAGATAATTGCTACAACCATACCCATTCCTAACACAATAGCAAATTATATACTATGATCCCCCACAATTATTCAAGCAATTACTTCCTAAACCTAAGAATAAGATTTCAAATGCTCATCTTGCCTTGTAGTAGGTACAACAAAGAGGATAAATAATGAAGGTAAATGTTCATATTTTGGATTTAAAGTCAGAAAAGGTTTCATGTTAAGCTTAAAGGGGCTCATTAAGGGTTACATTATAGTGGCTTTTTATGAAAAAGTGGTAAATCCTAATTGCCTTCATCATTTCAATGTTTGCATAAGATTACGTAATCTCAACTAGTATTTGCAAGCAAGTTCTAAGGTTCCTTAATCATGAAAGAACACTCTTAGCAAAGAAAACTTGAATTTGATGTTAAATATTTCAAAGGGCTCAAATTCTTACCAAAGAAAAGTGACATTAATCTATCACAACAGACTAATGTCCTTTTAATCGAAATCCAAGTTAATCAGTCTAAGCATGTGATTATAATCATTCACCCATATTATGCATTTCTAATTCGATCGAGTTTATTTCATGACCATGTATCTCTAAGTATTAAATGGAAAAAAAATACACAACAAAAAATCAAAATCAAAATTTTAATTAAATACTACTCCACCCCACTTAGATATCAAGCTATTCCTAATGTGATAAGAAAATAAAAGAAGGATCTAAGACATAAAATAACGTAAACAAGGACAAACATTAAAACCAAAAGAAATTAAACTAATAATCAATAAAAATAATAAAAAGGAGAAGGATAGAAATATGAAACGAAGGTAGGGGTGGTGGTTGTGTTGATGCAGTACGGAGCATAGCATATTGCTTTGAAGAGTAAAGAGTAGCTGTGAGGAGAACAGATAGAAGAGATTGAAAATTTGGTCTACACACACGAAGCAAACAAACTAAGTTGAGATTCAATAAAAAGGAATAACAAACAAATAATTGAAAAACAAAACAGAAATTGTACGGAATGCCTCCCATTTAGTGCTTCTTTAATTTCTTGCAATTGGATGCCTCAATAGTCATACTTAAGGTGGATCGCTTAAAGTAAATGATTCCACTATCTTCTTCTTTCTATTTGGATCTATCTTAAAGAATTTGTCAAACTCTCCCTCAGTTTCATCATCTAACAATTGGTAATACTTATCAATCTCTTTGACCAAGTCTATTCCTCGTCTTTTTCCTATAAGGAAAAATTGAAATTTGCAGTATTAATTTGATCAACAAGAGAACATTCTTCATAAATGGTAGTAGTAGGTATAGGTTCAACTTTAAATATTGAAAATTCTATTGTTTTTCCCAGAACAGTTATGATCAGTTTTCCATCCTTCACATCAATCAAGGTATTGGTAGTGGCCATAAATGGCCTTTTTAGGAGTATGATGTGAAATAAATCACACGTTAGTATAGACTTAATGTTCGATATACAAAATGCACAAGAAGGTGGGGGGTGAATTGTGTATTCTTTTTTTATAATCCCCTTTTGAAGAATTTCTTTAAAACTTGCTTTTTCTCAAAACTATTGAAAATCAGTATTGTAAAATATTATAAATGCTTGTATGAAATAGTAAGATTAAAAGTTAATAGTTGAGAGAGAGTGTTGACACGAAAAATTTATACTAGTTCACCCCAACCGTGGGCTACGTCCAGTCCTCAGAATCCTTTCTGAGATTTCACTATACTTTGCAAAGTTACAAGTATTCTTTTCTCCGAGCCTCTTCAGGTCTCCTACTGCAAGTATTCTTTTCACACTTAGCCTCTTCAGGCTATCTGCTTTTCTTCTTTCAACAGAAAGATATTTCGAGCTTTGTCACAGATAAAGATAGCTCTAAGTTTTACACAATAAGATTTCTACCTTTTGAATTTTCTAACTCTCGTCACTTTTGCGGTCTTTGACTTTGACTCGTATTTATAGCCTTCATCTTAAACTGCTTCTTTCTTCTTGTTTCTTGATATTTGAAGAATCAGTTATTCGTTTGAGTTCTATAACTAACTCAAACTGATTAATCATCCGACATGGTATCGAGTCTTCCATCTCAGTTTCTTCCGTCTCATTGCTCTTCCGTCTCATTTCTACTGTCTCACTTTCGGCTTTGGCTTCTGTCTCATTTTGTTCCATCTCATTTTTCTTTCTGCTTTCGTCTCATTTGGGCTTTCTGCTTCAGTCTCATTTTCTCTTTCCGCTTCCATCTCATTTTGTTTCATCTCATTTTGCTTTCCGCTTCCGTCTCATTTTGTTTTTGTCTCATTTTATCTTCTTTCTCATATTTGTCTTTGTCTCATTTTGCTCGGCTTCCGTCTCACTTTCTTTCATCTCATTATTGTGTCAGCTTCAATCTCATTATTTGGTCTTCATCAAAATCATTAAAAGTAAAGTCATTTTGACTTAACATGATGTGCCCTTTTCTTACTCTTTTACTCCCCCTATGTCTAAGAAAACAAAGTCTACAGGGACAATCTATCCTCCTACCTTTATCGACACATCTTTTAGTATTCCTTTTGGATAACGGATTGACTTATCAGCTAATTGTAAACACATGTTTGTAGGTTTCAACTATCTTTGATCCAATTTCACATAAATAGAGTAAGGCGTAACGTTTATGCTTGCTCCAAGGTCAAGCATACTCTTAACCTCATGATTGTTTCCCATTGATAGTCTTAAAGTAAAACTCCATAGATCTTTCAATTTGAGGGATAACTACTATTGAAGAATTACAATTGCCACTTCTGAAACTATCACCCTCTCGTTTAGCTCAAATCTTTATTTTTTGGTGATTAGTTACTTGAAGAACTTCACATAAACTAGAATGTTCCTGATCGCATCCAACAAAGGCAGATTAATATTAACCTTAGACAACATGTTATATAAATAAGAAAACTGTTCATCTTATTTTAAATCCTTAACGTAGCTTAGATATGAAATTAGTGGTCTATAAGGATTAGTTGCATTATACAGTCTTTGTCCTCTACTGCCTTTGGTTACATGCCTAAGTTTTTCACCTATATGAATGTAACTTAAAGAGTTGTGCCCATTACTTACCTCATTCTGCTCGTCTTTTTCCTTGATGAGGCTCTCCTCCTCTTGATTACCTGCATCGGATAGATTAGAAGCAATCTCCATATTATTATCAATCAACTTACCACTTCTCATAATAGTAACTACTTGGTCTTGTTCGGGTTGATTGGTTAACCTTTCCTTTTGATTTTTTTCCATTTGAGCAACGGGTTGCCCTACTTGAGTATCAATCCTCTTTACAGAAGCTTCCAAGGAGTCAAATCTCTTATTATTCTTTTTTTGATTCTGAGTGGTTGCTTGAATAAACACATTCAGACTCTTCTCTTGGTAGGTTCTGATTTAAGGATTGCCCTTATAATTGATTTTTCTTATGAAAATTCTGATATTGTGGTTGGGGCTGCACTGGTGGAAAGTTGGTCTTCCACAAAAAAATTGGGGTGGTTTCTCCAACCAGGGTTGTAAGTGTTCAAATATGGATCATTTTGCACCCTCAGTTAAGTACCATTTAGTGAGTTCACTTGTTCTTCCTCACCTACAGAAGATTAAAAAGAATATGAACAAACATTAGCTCTATGACCATAAGTTCCACATGTACCATATACCTCTTGATTTGGAACATTCTAGGGTAGTCTTATAGTTAGCATTTTCATATGCTTTATTAGCTTAGCCAATTGCTTAGCCATTTCTTCTCCTCACACTCTTTTGTTAAGAATTGTCCCCAACATTTCAAAGATTTCACATATCTTTTTGGTAGTCTTCTCTCTTATAGCTCCTCTTATTGCATTGTCAACTGTGTACTGACACTGTTGTGCTAATCCATCATAAAAGAATTGGTTATACATGTGAAGTGGAAAATGATTGTGTGGAAACTATATTAGCAAGAGTTTGAAGCATTCCCACATCTCATGGAATGACCCTCCCTCCATCTGAGTGAAGGTAGCTATCTTTGTCTGTAACTCAGAGGTCTTTTGATAGGAATAGAATGTTCCCATGAATTTGTTGTACACCTAATCCCATATGGTCAATGAATTGGCTGGAAAGGTCATCAACCATGCCTTAGTCCAATCTTTCAATATGTATGGGAAGCATCTCATTCCGAGTTAATCTTCGTTTAAGCCATCCTAAGGAAATGTCTAGAGATCAGTCATATAGAATTCCCAAATGAAGTTTAATCATAGAGCTGAGTTTAAGTTTGAGTGAACAGGTTTGGGGGCTGCTTAGGTTGTTGTAATGGTGTATAAGAGGTCCCAAGTTGGATCAGTTATCAAACTAGACATATGACAAGGTACTAATAAGCGTGAATTACATCATGTTATAGGGCTTAGTTTGATATGTATTTAATGGTTAATTCAATCGTTTAGTATGTGTTTAGGTTAAAATTGTGTGTGTTTCTTAATTATTTATGTTTAAGTGTTTTATGGGTTAGTACAAGTCTTTGAGCTTGATTATTATGTTTTTGAGGTACCTTGACGTGTTTGTTAGTATTTCGGGCTCAACGTCGAAGAACGGAAAAGTTTTAGAGATATTTGGGCCAAAATAATTGCCCATGATCGTGGCACAACTACCCACGATCATGATAGAAACACTGGAGTGAGCCCACGATCATGCCACAATCATGAAAGAAGCCCAGGACATATGGCCTGCTTGCCATGGAGGTTATAGAAGGCTCGGATATAGCCCATGATCGTGGTATGCAGGGTCATGATTGTAGTTTGCGTCAGGCAGATGCATAGACACAAAAAAGTCAAGTTTTGAGGAATTTTTTGGATCTTTTTGACCCCAAGAAAGCCCTAGGGCTTCTTAGAACACAAAAGGCATTTAAAGAAGAAGACAAAAGAGGAAAAGGAGCTTCTAGATCATCCACTTTTGAGAGAAACCTTAGAGTGAATTATCGAGAGATAGAGAAAGAGAAGGAAGAGAGGAAAGGAGAAGAAGTTGACTCGATGTACTTCTTGCTGGATCGGAAAAGGAAAGCAGGCATTATTTGGAGAAACGGTAGATTTCAAAACTTTTAAGAAATCATTTTGCAGCAGAAGCAACATATCCAAATCAACATGTCAATCCATACATGATATGGTATAAGGATAATAAAACATAAACAAGATCAGGAGTATTACCGACTCCTTTGCTACAGC
>JANZXV010000009.1:0-15056 GCA_027576455.1 Erythroxylum roigii
AAATTTCTGATTTTGATGAAATGAAATGAGGAAAATTTTAGTTTCAAAAAGTTCGTGATTTTATATTGATGTTTATTATTATGATGCCATGTGAAGTACAGTAGTGATCGTTCGTAGCTCATCCTTATCGTAGGATATGTATCAGAATGACCTACGGGCATCCCGATGAGTACCCTGCGGTAAGGGGCCGTTACAAGTGCAACACGAGGACTTCCTAGGAGGTCACCCATCTTAGTACTACTCTCGCCCAAACACATTTAACTCACCTAAGCACCTCTAACTTCGGAGTTCTGATGGGATCCGATGCATTAGAGCTAATATGATCGCACCCAATAATTTACGTAACAAATACCTACTTATACAGACGCAATGACAGCCATACCAAAGGGACGACGAGCATCGCTTGGACCCACAGTCTCGTCGACCGAAGATCAAATTGAATCGTTTTCCTGTTCTTCAGAGCATTTCTAGCTCCGAAGGATGGGCGTACTTTTGAGCAAATCGTCGTCGCATAGATAACTGCTAGTTATGGAGCTTGATCGGATCAACCTGTGGCAACTGACGCGTCCTGCACTAATCACAACAAGGCCGCCCATGCCAGGATTCTCAGTGCTATGTGTCGTTCGAGATTATTCGCACTCTTGTATAGCTGTTTGTCTATTTTTATGCCCAAAAAAAGCCACTTTTTTAAAGAAGAATTTCATGATTTTGAATCTACCAACAACTTCTCATGTCGAAATGACCACACTCGACGAAATAATTAAAACCTTCGATACATAAACATGTGCATTGTGGTCATATTGTGCTCCTATCGGGATTCTCTCTGCGACGTATCTCACGATAGCGTTCACGTTCCTGTACGGCAAAAGAACACGTTGAAAGGAGATAAAAGATGTGAGTGAGGGGTGCAACACGAGGACTTCCCAAGAGGTTACCCATCTTAGTACTACTCTTGTGCAAGTACATTTAACTTTGGAGTTCTGATGAGATCCGGTGCATTAGTACTGGCATGATCACACCCAACAATTCATGCGACAAATACCTACTTATACAGACGCAATGACAGCCATACCAAGGTGACGACACAGATCGCTTGGACCCGCAGCCTCGTCGACTGAAGATCGAATTGACTCGTTTTCCTGTTCTCCGGAGCATTTCCAGCTCCGGAGGATGGGTGTACTTTTGAGCAAGTCGTCATCGTATAGATAACTGTCAGTTACGGAGCTTAATCGAATCAGCCCGTGGCAACCGGCACGTCCTACACGAATCATGGCAAGGTCGTCCGCATAGAATTTCCCGTGCGATGTGTCACAAGAGATCATTTGCGCTCCTGTGTGGCTATTTGTCCGTTTTTGTGCTAAAAAAATCACATTTTTCAAGAAAAATTTCATGATTTTGGATCTACCAAAAATTTCTCATGTCGAAATGACCACACCCTTGATAAACATCTTTTTTCTCTTTCCGACGCGTCCTTTTGCTATATAGAAACGTGAACGCTATCGTGAGATACATCGCAGAGAGAATCCCAACAGAGACTCAATATGACCACAATACACATGTTTATGTATCGAAGGTTTTAATTAGTTCATCAAGAGTGTGGACATTTCAACATGAGAAGCTGTTGGTAGATCCAAAATCATGAAATTTTTCTTGAAAAAAGTGATATTTTTGGGCAAAAAAACGGACAAACAACCATACAAAAGCGCGAGTGATTTCGTGCGACATGACGCACAGAGACTTTCTTCTTGTCCTACCATTGCACCATTCATATGTATATGTTAGTCTAAAGGTTTTTTCAAATCCTACCAGCCAATCATTGGCTGTCCTACATAACCAACTTTTCTATGTTTCTTTATTTATTTATTTTTACATTCAAATATCCCACTTCTGCTGACTCTTTACCCCATGACATAATCTTTAGGCCAGGCTGAATTCTTGGGCTACCTCTCGGCCCTTAGGCCTCCATCCTTTACCACGCTCGCAACAGCAAGTTGGCACAAATAATCGCCAACGATTATTGGATAATGGGAAGCAAATAAATAACAGCGATAACCACTGCTGCAAGCTTTAAGCCATAATCTAAACTCGAGTTGATCTTCGTGATTTATTAGTGGGCAACATTTGTGGAATTACTAATGGAGTGAGTGTGTTGCTGTAGTTTATATAGCATTAAATATCGACATGATAGCGAAGAAAAAAAAAAAAGAGATGGATGGTTAAATCAGTGATCTCTGATGCCATCAAAACTTGCTCTTTTAGAAGTTTCTGTAAAATTGTTCACACCCCATTGTTTCACAGCAGGAATTTATACAAGAATATACCAATATTTCTTTGGTCTCTTTTTTATTAATTCCACAAAATTCCTCTAAGTTTTCCCTCCAAAATCGAACCCTACAATGTATGCGTCAAATTAAAAAATTGTCGTTTCCTTTATTAACATTCACCCTATTTTTCAAAATTAACACATCGTAGCTAACCCTAATTGACCAAAATAAAATATGCTAAAAACTCATATTATCATCAATAGAAACTAGTAAACCATATCATGAATAATTCTGTATCTAAAATTTTACTAGGCCTAATTATGATTTAAATGAATAAAATTTATTACGAGAAAAATAAAATCGAATCTAATACGGTGAAATACGTCCATCGTATTTAATATTATTCTCAAACCAATGCACCACATCACCGCCAAGTCTACTTCGGGATGTAAACTGTAATTTCAATATGCGTAGAGAACCTTTACAATTTATTATACAATCACAATATACAAAACAGGAAAATCTTGATAAGTTTGCCACAATAAATTTATTTTCAGTCTCTCTCCCTGGCTGTGGCGACAGTAAATCATCAAATTATTAATAGAACAGCGTCTTTTCCCAGCTCGAAAGAGAAAGAAATGGGTCGAAGACAATTCATAGTCAGCGACGTATATACCCAACTTAAGAACACCAGATGGAGTTGCTCTATGCCACCATGCAAAACCAAAAATCAAAAATGTGAACGCGTAATCACCAACACATTCCTTCCGGTTAAACCTACGTATCCATACCGTTGTCCTCGGACCTTGGCAATTCTCAATGAACATATCTATATTCAATACTAAAAAATAGGCGGTTTGACCTCAAATTTTCACTTTGTTAAGCTGTAGAACTATTATGATCAACAAGCAATAGAGCTGTTAGCCTCATTGCTTTCAGTTCGTACTAATGAATCTCAAAAAGTTATGATGTCAAATTTTCGAGATCAGAAAAGTGCACCCTACAAAGAAGCGTTTATGGAACCACTTTCAGGTTTTCCAGCTATATTTCCCGGAATCATCCCTACATTCAGGGGCGGATGCACATTCCCCCACTTGCTCCCACTGCCCCCAATTTTTTCAGAAAAATATATATAAAAATATTATTATTATAAATTTTTTTATTCAATAAAATAAAATTTGCCCCCACTAAAAAAAATTTATCCCCATTAAAATTTTGCCCCCACTTAAAAAATTTTCCGGATCCGCCTCTGCCTACATTCATGGCTAAACATCAGTTGCCACATAACCATTCACTCTCTTCCATTAAGCCACTGAATGAAGGGTAGGAAATAACTAAAGTGGGCCCTTAAAAGAACAAACACATTTTACTGAAGATTCAAGTAGCAACATAACGTTTAATTCAAAGGTAGAAATTTCTGGAGACTATATAAAAAGTCACCACGAAGGACTGCCATTACTCCATTTTCATCGTCAACCAAAACCAAAAACCAGTGATAAAGATTACTGAGTTTAAAAAGTCTTCAGCAAACAAGGAAAAGTTGAGCCAAGTAAGCATGCTCCTAACTTGCTACGGATCATGTTGTTGATTTAAGTGAAAGATATCGAAGTAAATGTATCTCCTTTTATGTTTGATCTCAATATAGCAATGCATTATAATCACAAGTAAAAGAGCCCGCTGTTGACAAATTTAAATATGTAAAACAAAAGGTTTCATTATACTGTTCATATTCTACATATCACACAACAGGGTAACGTGTATCATACCAATGATTAGCCACCAATATGTATCATAGGTCTATTTCCCGTTTTTGCTATCTCAAACATTCCAGCATGTGAAGCTTTCTTCCTTTTGACCTGAAGTTATAAAGAGATTATTAAGCCAGGTAGCAAATATGCAAAAGTTGCAAGGTTCAAAAATATGGGAGCCAAAGGCAGTGAGTGATCTTCCACCAATGAAAACATGAACATAGATTAACAGAATCGCCAAATGACCACCACACCCACAGCCCTGATACAGAAAGTATACATGTGTTGCATTCCTCTAGGCAAATTGTTTACAATGACTGTCTAAACACATCTGATTGCTTGAGAAACATGCAAGTAGCCTTCTAATCAAAATCAAAGACAAAAATCTGAGGGATGATATTTTTTTCTTTGACAGGATAACCTAAACAAGCCCCAGATGAAGAGTATGGAACAAAGATAATATCCATTATGCAGATATCATTATGGAGACAGTCACAAAGAAGTCTTTAAAAACAAAGGGGTTTGAGAACAATCAAGAATGGATAAAATAAGTTTGAGCAAATATAAAATAGCATACTGCAGCCCCAATTATTTCTCTAAGCTCATTGTCATCAGCGCCATGACGAAGTGGATCTCTTAAGCTAACCTGCAAAAGGAAAACATAAGTAAAAATCACAAACCCAAAAAAAGGAAAAAAGATATAAACTGGAAAAAGTTAAGCACTCCACTGATTCGAGACATAATATTAAGTAGATATCCTGTTTTATCACAAGGCATAATGGTTTGTTGAAATTTAGAGAATTATGACTTCATACTATAAAAACCTGGTGAAAAATGATATACCAACCCAAAAGAATGAAAAGTTTGGAAAATCTTAGACAACAGGCTATAAAGAATTTTTGTTTCCTCAAACAAGATCCTAGTATTCTTCAATAATAAAACATATCCATCAATATGACTGTACAATCACTCAAAGATGCAAAACGGAAAAGCATGCAACTATCAGTTATAAATCAACAACCTTCCTCCCTATATGGAATTATTATATTTCATCATGAGCAAAGAATAAGAGGATTTACTCTTCTATTACCAATTCTATAAAAGACTCTTGAAATGTTAAATAGCAAATAGTCAGGATAAAGATAATGCAAGTTCATAAGATACGGAAACACAGACGAAGGCAACTGAAGCAGTAATAATTGACATTCGGTAGTAAGTTTAGCATCTAACATTGATTTTCACCCTATTTATACAAGTAGTCACAATATAATAGATATGCAGATGTTTTACCTCTGAAGGACCAAAGAGGCAGACTTTAAAGTTTCCATCAGCTAAAAGTCGCAATCTATTGCAACCCGCACAAAAATGCTGAGTCATTGACGTGATAAAAGAAACAGTCCCAACATGCCCATCTATCATGAAGTTCTTCGCTGTATCTGTTGGATGATCCCGCATCCTCTTAAGCTCTTTAAATTGTTTTGTCTGGTTAAATCGATAACAAAAGTTAGGAGAAAGCATTTAGGAATTTCTATAAAAGATCAAGACAGACTTCTAACTTACCACTCTATCCCACATTTCCGAGAAAGGAACAAGCTTCCTAAAATTCCAGACATTTCCATCGAAAGGCATGAACTCAATAAACCGTACATTGATTGGTCTATCACGAGTCAACTCTACGAAATCACAGAGCTCGTCATCATTAAACCCACGGATTACAACACAGTTGACCTAATAGCAGCCAGCATATGCACAAATTGAGAAGACTCTGAGTTTAGTATCAATAAAAGCCTTTCAAAAAAATGAACAAATAAGAAAACATAAAAGAATCACCATTCAACAAGGAATTTTAAAGAACATACCTTCACAGGATTGAAACCACAGCTTATGGCAGCATTGATTGACTCCATAACCCTTTCATGTCCTTTCCTCCTGGTCATGAGTTCAAACTTGGCTGGAACCAATGTATCCAAGCTGATATTTACAGCCGTAAGCCCACATTCTTTGAGTTTTGGAAGCTTTCTAAACAGGGTAATACCATTGGTAGTCATCGCCAAAGTCTTGAGTCCCTTCAAATTAGACAGCTGTAAACATATCTCTTCTATATCTTTCCTAATTGTTGGCTCCCCACCTGTCAAACGAATTTTATCCACCCCAGAAGTAACAAAAATATTGGCTAGACGAATTATCTCATTCTGTGACAATAGTTGAGGGCTAGAAGTAAGCTCTACACCCTCAGCTGGCATACAGTACTGACAACGTAAATTGCAACGTTCTGTCAAAGAAATTCTCAAGTAAGAGTGCATCCGCCCAAATAAATCAACCAACGTATCAGGAACAAGATCAGTATTCTGTGGATCTTCTGACCCATGAGAAGTTGTAAATGTCCTGAACATAAAACCATTGAAAGGATAGTTTAATAAAGCTTTAAATATGCTAGTTCTGAATGCAAAACTTTTTCCAAGTTCACGATCAACCTGCAAGCATGTAAATTGACATTTTTAGCTTCCAAGTAAATTGAGCTAGAATTTATTTGCCAGCACAATTGCCAACACCAAGAAGACAAAAGTAAAGCTCAACTTCCTCAACTAAGAATGAAATACAAAACTTCATGAATCGGCAAAATTCAACATAAGAGTAACCAGCAGATCTACTATGTCAGAAATATTTAATCAGCTTAAATATTTCCATGTACTTAGGTTTATGCATTTGAATCATTTATCACATAAGAGCACATATACATAATATTGGACGCTGGCTATGACATCAGCTTACTGTCAAATGCCAAATCGAATCCAATCAGCAATCACTCATCAAAAACTATAGAAAAATGAGGAAGGGACATCATATAGACATGGCAATTATAAAATGGAGAAGAGAAAGACTGATTACAAGATTGAAAGAGGTCAACATCTTAATCGATTTTAAAGAACTGCAGACGTTAGACTGTTTAGCCTGTAACACAATACTTTGTTTTCTTGTCCTTCAGTGAAAGAGAGAATGAAAGGGTTCTTTATTACCACGACATAATTATAATATAAAGATGAAACAAAAATAGTAGATCCACTATAAAAGTGAAAATCAAATTGAGGAAGAACTTACAGCATGACAAAAGAGTGTTGTAGAAAGTACAGAAACACTTTTAAAGAACATCATTGCTTACTGCAGTCCACCTAGGGAATTTTTACCTAAAAAGAAACAATTTAACAAATTAAAGGAAATAGTGAACACACATAACCATATTTATGCTTGGAGCTCGATCTCAATCAACAAATCACAGATAATAATCTTCATTAGGAGGGAGAAAAGAAGGATACACATTTGTCATGTGGAAAGAGTTTGACAAAAGGCGCTAAAATAATACAGAAAATAAACTAAATATAAGTAGAATGAAAGATGAACGGAATGAAAATAGATCTGCACAACACAAGGCCAATCGAAATATCTTTGATTTGGTAGGATGAGCAGGTTTTTGATTGGATTGCAGGGGCCCACTTTGAGTTGTGCTAGAAGTTTAAGATAATAAGCCTTAGCCACTGAAAGTTGATCCTTTAGTTTCTTCAACATAGAATCCTTCTTATCTTCTCTATCATATTCATGCCAAAGGCAATTGCTTCCAAACTTCAGTTCATATAACTTTGCACTTCCTTCAAGCACCTTCTCCACCACTGCCTTTCATGTCTCTCCTCCCATCCTCTCCTTTACTATCACTTCTAGAAAACTATGTGAAAATGAAGATAAAGATAACCCATCTAGCATGATACTTTTCCTTACTTTACCTCCAATAACCCATTTGGGGTGACACTTCAACTCACAGAACCATCCTGTTCTTCCTTTCCACCAAACAAAATCATAGGTTTTCCTAATTTACAGGGAGACACAATCCAAATAAAGACCCATAATGGTATATGACTCAAATATGATGCATCCAACGTTAATTAATTTTATCCTACTTCAATATGATACAACCAACATTAATTAATTTTATCCTACTTCACCCAACCTGAACTGATTCATTTTGATCCAATCTTACCCAATTACTCTCTCTTTTCTTAAGACTGAAAGATAGAATGCAATTGTCACCATTTTCACCCAAAAAGTTGCTAGACATATCGACCCAAACTACAGAATAAAACAAAATCATAACAAGCCAAACTAAAAAATAAAACAAATTCCTTGATCATTTCAAACTTATTGAGTCTAGCCTAACTTGGCGCAACAAATTATGGGCCGATTTGAATTGACCCATATGTAGTTGATTATTGCTATTTTACTCAAAGGAGAAGGAATTTTCATGTATTCTCACATTTCCCAACTCTACCTACCTTATATAATAATGATTATCCAATAAAGACCTGGCTTAACATAAAGTCATCCACCTAACTCTAGATTTGGATGAAACAAAGTCACCCAACTAACTCTGAACTTATGCAATGAGTTGGATATCATAGAAACTAGTTCCCACAATATTAGAACTTAAAAAATGATCAAAGAAAGATACATTTCCCAATGTAAAGCATGGTTATAATAAATTGGACATCAAATGAGTAAAAATAACAAGCCCAATTCATTGACCGATGCATATGAAGCTGGAACTTGGAACTTATGAAAGATATATGGCACATCTCACTAACTGATTAAGAAAATAGCTATTACTAAAAATGTGTCTTATCCTATCCAAAACAAAATATAAGCATAATCTAAGTTTCATGACGTCAAAACACAGAAGTTAAATTAAAAACATTATGCATATGAATTACTATGAATTAGTGATGGGGTAATAGTGAGCTAATCATAATAAAACCTACTATCAAACATAATTACCAAGAATCTTGGAAATTAACACAACAAGGAACCATTTTCTACAACTAATCAGTCAAAAAACTATCATAGAAATTGGTTCCCAAAATATAGAACTTGAATAGATAACAAATTGAACATCAAATGAGCAAAAATAACAACCCAAATCCATTGACCAATGCATATGAAGATGGAACTTGGAACTTAAGAAAGATATATGGCACATCTCACTAACTGATTAAGAAAATAGCTATCACTAAAAATGTGACTGATTTGATATGCATGAACCAGAAGAAAACATAAGTACGATAAATTAGAATGATAATCAGTATAATTAGTAGTAAAGTAGGCACTAGCCCTGCATAACAATCAACATCACAATGACATTTATGCATAAGAATAAGGTTTGAAAAAATCAACAATGTCAAAACAATGAAACATGTTCTTTTACAAGCAATCAAGTTTAAAAGACAAAATGATAATGCTAAAGGGTGTATATCTACTGTCAAATGACCAGTAGGGCCTGTATCTACTGACAAATGATCAGAGTTTTACAGCCACAGCAGAAAGGAGATTCAAAGGACTTGATTCTCTAAAGTAGGGTCTTACTGGAAAATTATGGATGCCCATTAAATGAGGAGTTGACCCAAATTAAAGAATTTGCATCTACCAAACAACCTAACACTATGGAGTTGCATTAAGAAAAGGACCAACAAGAGCAATAATGTTGAGCTGAAACAGGGAACCTCCCTTCTTAACAAATTCTTAACCTAAAATTGCATTATTCAGGTCAACAAGATAAAGATTAGATGTTGTTTATCTCTTTAAAACCCCTTTGTAAAGATATGGACCATATAGGATTTGAAAATCGCAAGCATTGAAATTATTGAAGTCTATTCCAGTCCAGTTCAGCAAAACAAAATTAATCTGTCAAATTTTAGATGAATTACACAGCTGAAAATTTATTCTACAAATTAATCGTAATGTTACAATATGAATTAAAAGCCAATCACTCTAGGAAACAACCCAAAATGAGTTATGGAAGATGATGAATAATGGCAATATAGATGTGGAATTTGAATGATCATAAGTTATAAACCATGCAAATGTGTTGTCAGAGGCTGCCATCCTTTGTTATAAAGTCTAACAAGCCAATAAACCTAAAAACCTCCTATAGTGACATCTAATAGAAAACCAAAGTTCAATCATGACTCCACCCAAGTAGCATGTCATGGACTGCAGGGCACTAGATAAATCCAAGCAGTAAAGTGAAAATTGAAGTAACTAGAGTCACCAGAAAGTTGCCCATAGATAACAACAACAAAATACCCGAGAACTATCAGCAAATATCCCCCTCATATCCATAAAGTCTGACTTCGTAGGAATAGGAAATTATCCTAAATGAAATGTTATGTTTGAAAAATATCAAAAGCCAAATCACGTCACGAATAGTCTAATAACAACATGACTTGACAATTAAGTTACCTCTAAATCAACCGAAGAATTTCACAAGAAATGACCAGTTAAAAGGAACCGAACTACCAAAAAAGAACATAAGGATGAACACAAGCTATTAACAAAAGATAAAAATGACATGCCCAAAGCTAAGTCGAGACAAAAAAAAAAAAAAAAGGAATAGATCAACGAGACAAAAGAGGATTTTAATCAGTATAAGAAACTAGCAACAAGATGAAATAGCTCACCAAAACTTTAGAAATCAAACGTCCATGTGTTTGTGTGTGTGTGTTTTGGTGGTCTTTGAATGGTCAACGAAACATAATCAGAATTAGTAGATATCAAAGACAAATATCAATTTACGACTTATGTAAGAGGATCGCAACTAAAAGAAGGAAAGAAAAAGAAGAAAAGAAGAAACCAAAACGTAGCATTACCTCTCGTGATTCCTGCTCAACTTAGATATTTTTTTGGTGCTGTAAAATTAAGCCCAGTTAAGATTGCGAGGACATCCAGGTGATGGACTCAGTCTCTTGGTAGCAATCGAGTAACAGAGATAAAGGTGTGCTGATTTCCTACGATCCAAGATGGTTTGGGTTGAAGGAGAAAGGAAGGCCTGGTCAGGTAATAGTAGGAATTCGTCGAAGGAAGTATGGCGATTGTGGCTCTAGATTTTGGCTAGAGATCAGAGTGAATGAAGTCGATGACAGGGATGACGAAGGACAGGTACTCCAAGGAGGTCAGCCATCTTCAGAAAGTATTCTATCATAAATGGATCAGAATAGACCAAAATGCCCTTGTTTTTTTTAAAATATTCATTCCACACAAAATTTTACAGCTGTTTGGTTGTATTTATTTCTATGACTGAAATCGACATGAAATCGACACGTTCGACAGACGGAACGATTTTATTTCATGGCAAACTTGATTTCATAAGACGCTCCGCTTTACTTTACAAGGTTAGAGGATGAGTCATTAATTATACCTAATTTTTCTTTATATTTTTATGTTCTGAACATGCCGTTGGATTTCGTACCGTTCCAGTCAATACCAGACAAAAGGTACCATATCGGCCAAAAAAATAGTACGAAATCAGTAAATGACGGTATCAGCCTCAAATACCGGTCGGTACCAACATTTACCGGTTGATACCGGCCGAAACTAAAAATTCGATGGACTATTTTATAATTTTAAAAATTACCCGAAACGGTACCCAGTATTGATCAGTATTCGCACAATTCCGTTCTAGAACTTAATTTGGCACCGAATCCGGTACGATATTCATAACATTAGTTCTGAATCTTTAAACTTCTGATACGAAAAGAGTAATTTTACTAATTATGAAAAGATATAAATAAAATATATTTGGAATAAATAATTTTTATTTTTAAAAAATATTTAAGAAAACCACAATATATTACTGAAACAAAATTAATCATTTTCGATACGCCTCAAAGGGCTTCAAAAAGGAGTTATAAAATTACTAGTTTCGTACTATATAAGCAACATAAGATAATGAAGCATAATTAAGTAATGGGGGCTGATCACTAGACTTAATTCCAAGAGACGTCGTTTTGAAAGGAGATTCAAACTTATACTTTTGTGAATGCTCAGGTGCAGTCCTTCCCCATTATGCTTGATGTTATCGCTCGTAATAAAATCATTCCACTCCGTAGGCAGGTTACCTAGGTTACCATTCTGTTTTCTTGTGACATCGTAAAACTCTAACTTTTTTGTTAAAACACTGAACACGCGTTGTTACACTAGTTAAAGTAAATTAATTAGACCTACTATTATAATAGTGGTAAGTTTAGGTCTATCCTAAAGAGAGTGTGTGTAAAGTTTATGAAATAAAATTAACCGATATTTAGGTTTAATGCGAAGGGAGGGAGGGTTGTTTTTGAAAGCGGAAAATAAAATGAAACTATCTAATAAAAACAAATTAAAGAAAACATACAAAAAATGGTAAAAGTGAAGAATTCGGTAAGGACTCGGTTCTTTGGTTTAATCTCGGCCTACACCCTAATTAAGCATATTTTATTAATTTGTAGTTCTCAAACCTCTCCTAGTAACTATTAATCATGATTTAATAATTAACCTGAGTTTTCCTCTAAGTTTTGTTTAATGAAGATACGATCGTTAATTAAACTTAACCACCGAATAACCTAGGATACAATCTTTAGATTTAATTAGGCAGTAGCATTAACTACATACGATGCGTCATTTAACCTACGTTATGTTATTCCTAATGATTGCGAATCATTAGTCGCTACGCATGAATTTCAACATAATAATTACGAATTATATCGAAATTCTAACAGTGAGTTTGCAATTAACAATTCAATGAACGCATTAAAATCATCATTTCACAATACCCAATGAGTTTATACACAAATAACTGAACAATAACGAAAATTCGATTATCCATACACAATGCCCAAATCAATTAACATAGGATAACACAATCAATTTCTAATGAGAGAAAGAAACAACAAAATAATAATAAAAAATACTTAACTCGAGTCGTCGATGTCAATGTCACCTCTAAATCAGCGTCAGGACGTCTAGTCCTTCATAAGTCTTTCCGAAAAAAATACTTCAGCCCTCATTTCAATCCCTAGTCGAAAACCCCTTCTCTTCTCTCAGCCTAGCTGCAGCCTTTTCTCCACCAAGCCTCTCACTGTTGCTCTTCACTGTCTACTGTAGCTGATGGGACAATTTACGTGTGTGTATTGGGACAATTTACTTTAAACCCAATACATATATATAACAGCTGCGGTAATCACATCATCTTCCTAATTAAATTCAATCTCTCTATGATCTTGATCTTGCTTTGTCCAGATTAGGTTGGTCTTTCAATTTCGATAGAAGATGTCTTGAAAAGAAGTCCAGTAGATCTTGGCTGGTTTTGTTCTAGTTGGAGACAAATTATGGAATTTTGCAGAATTGGGATTTCTGTCCATATTTTTCCTCTTTTCGATCCTTTTTCGTCTTTACGGCATTGGAAACCACCTGTGAACATTTAACAAATAATTCCATTAATTTACGAACACCAATTTCACAAATCAATACACATTAAGTCCAACAAATATGCATTATAATTGACTTAACATTCCCAAAAAGACTCCTTGCACGTTTGAAGGTATCAATTGAAACTGAAAAGGATCTTCCCCCAGCAGTTGGTTTATGACACCCTCTTCTAACAACTTTTTGGCTTTAACTAAACTAGTAGAAGATACAGTGAATGATTTCTCAGATGCAGTATGGATCACTAAATTAGATGAACTACAAGTACCAAGCTTTTTGCCTAAGGAACAAACAGTATAAAACAATCTCATTAATTTCTTCACAATCCTTTGAAAAAATAAATCCAAAAAAATTAAAAAGTTAAATCAAACAGTATAAGGAACCCAAATTCAAACACATGCATACCCGATTGAATGACTCAATTATTGTCAAAATGAACAGACAGTTTTTGCGATCAATGATTGTGACACTCCTAAAAATTCCTTAACCATAATTAACCAAACATTTCCCAAAGTATATCATTAATCATCAAATTCCTAATTAGTTCCAAAAAGGAGGATTGTTTTCCAGATACAAAAGTATTCTACATAACACAACTACCAAAGTTGTCACATTCCAAATGTTTTACACAAGTAATCTACTGGCCTCACCTAAACTCCACTCGATCCACCCTGTATTCTGGGATTATCAGTAATCGCTCGATCTCCTAAAAAAAATAAAATGGCAAGGGGTGAGCTGCCTACTCAGTAAGGATAACCAACCATAGATGCCTACTCAGTAAGGATAACCAACCATACCCTTAAAATCAAGTAACTCCATAAATAATTATAAAATTAGTCAACCGATTAAATCATACATATAATACGTATACACTACAACACTCAGTCTAATCCAAACAGTTAACAAACATCTCAAAAAAATTTCTAAATTATGATTAACACAAATATTAATTATAACTACCATTTATGTTTTATTCTAATATTTAACTGAATTTTATGGGCCCAACTTAACCTAATAGGTATACATCCAATGGTCTGCCGGCTCATCTCATCAATATATCTCTCATTTGTGAAAACATAATTAAGTGTATAAATATCGGCACAGGATACCTCTCTTGGTACCCAGTACTATTCTAGTATCTAGCCATCCCAATACCACTCCAGTACTTAGTCATCGACTTAAGACATCCTTAGGACTCAGGATGCCCCGGTGTTTGCTCCACGGACAGATACCTAGCCACCACTCACTTATATCAACTCAACCTATCCATCTAAGGCCATTGAATGTAGCCTATCTTAGGCTAGCCACTGATTCTCGATTTTCACCAATTATTCACAATTTATTATCTACCAATCTCTATAATTAACACATTTCCCGTCAATTTAACCAGCAATAAATCTAATAAAATGTCACAAATATAATAATGAAACACTTTATACTACATTAATTATTTAACAATTAAAGTAAATATAATTCATATATGTAATTATTAATCATTAATTAAACTAATGACTAATTTAACATATAATTTATTAATAACAAAATAGTACTTAATTTTAAAAGTAAAGTCCAAGGTTATCCTTAATTTCAGACTCAATTAATTGATAATCTCAATTTCTCCTTAATCAGACTTTCGGACCTAAAATTTACAAAATTTTATTAGACTAATTTGCCAAAAATTTCTTACTCAATTACACTAATAATCCAACATTATTCTCTCTTCCAATTTATTCTTAATTATAAAAATAATATCCTTACTAACCTA
>JANZXV010000009.1:38116-48294 GCA_027576455.1 Erythroxylum roigii
ACATACTATTTAATTATTTATCTAATTGTAAATTTAACTTAAACCTTTAAACTTCAAAATATACAAGTTTCTTTTTTTAAGTTCACCAACACAGCACAAAATAAGATAACAAAGCTTACTACTCATATTTCATCAAAAAGATTTAAAAAAAGATCACTAATCATAACATTCATTCAATTTGAAATCATCAAAATTAAGATATTTTAAATGGATCAGCCGGTTCTTTCTTTTACCGGTTCAACAGTTTTTACCGGTTCGATCGCAAAATGAACGAGTCAACCGCTCAATAAAAATAAGGGCTAAATCGGACTGTTTCATGTTCCGAGTCACTAGTTCTCCAGTCCGACCGATCGGTTCGGTCAGGTTTTTAAAACACTGAGTTTAACTAATATTAAATCCTTATTAAATACATATATATATTTCATAAGTTTAATTTTATTATTTACAAGATAGATATGTAGTTGTTACATCTTTTTTTTACCTTCTTTTCATATGAATGCAAAAATGTCTATGAAATATTCATATTAAAATCTCGCAATATAAAAAAGTTATTATGAAAGAGAAAAAAAGAGTTAACATTCTACCTTTTTGAAATGAAAAAGATAGAAAAAGAAATGCATAAGAAGACCCTGCAACTTTTTCCCTTTCATTTGTCTCATCTTTCATTTACTTACAAGGCTCCTTTATTTACTGTTTCAGACGAAAACTAACCATTACTATCTTTATCGGAAAGATGATATATATATAGATAGATAGATATAATTCTTGAAATTATTAATAAAAATTGGTCAATGAAAATTTTAAATTGTACACATAGGAGATTTTAAATGAGCAAGATAGGAGAATTCACATTCTTCCTTAAACTTAAAACTAAACTAACAACAAAAAGAATTATTACAAGTCAATTCAAGTAAAATAAAAGACTGCTTAATCGATTTAGAATTAATTCTTTTATCAAAAACACTTAAAAGGGGCATGAATTAGGTGATTGTAACTTATAAAATCTTCTTGACTACTTATTAAACACATTAACCTATATGAATGTGAGAACTTCTAAGTATATGAACATGTTGAAGATGCCATGTGATGCACTATATGATTAAGATTGACAAACATCTAATCCTAATGAGAAACGTAAACAACCACAAGTATAAACTAGGCTAATTATGAAGAACACACAAAGGAGTTAAATATTACTTACCTAAGCTTTGTAGATGATCTGATTATGTTATATGGGGTTGATCAAAATTCTATTTCAATAATGCATAATTCTCTTGAGATGTTCAGGAGGTTCTCAAGATTGTGCGTCAACCAACAAATGAGTAAAAGTTATTTCTATTCTAATATGAAAAACAATTCCAGACTATGGATGATTATTGGATTGAATGCTCTCACAGCCTTCCTTTTAAATATCTTGGATTTCCCATCTCTTTTAAGAAGTTAAGATATCAAGATTGCCTAGTTCTTTTAAAGATTTATAAGGGAAGAATCAATGCATGGCAGAATAAGAATTTTTTCACAAGTAGGGAGGCTTTAACTTTTCTCAAATGTGATGAAGAACCTACACACTCACTAGAGCACTCATCTTTTTCTTCATAAGAAGATCAATAAAGAGTTGAAAAAAATGAATTAAGAAATTTTTATGGATTAGAAATGCAGATAACTTAAAAGGGTCAAAAATAATTGGTAACAACTATGTTGGAGAAAACAAAAGGGTGGAATAAGGTGTTATCCATGCAAATGAATCAAGTAATTCTAGTTGCAAAATGAACTTGGAGATTGATTATTAATAACGAAGCTCTCTAGACCAAATGGACAAATGAATATTATCATAAAACTCAAACTTCTGAAAAATTGAACAGATGAAGGAACACTTATGACCATTTATTCAAATGCCTAGGAAAAGTCAGGTAGTTTGTTAGCTGGAGCAATGAGGTGGAGGTGTCAGCTACGAGAAAGAATAATCAAAATAAAATAAGGTAGAACTGAGAGGATGGGCAGAAAAGGAGACATTAGCTGGCTCTTCATTTTTTCTCTTCGATCTTCAGGAAGGAGAGTGGACAACAGCTGATTCTTCTTGATTTACTGGTTGGTTTTCAATAAGAATGGAAGAAAGGTGTTCTTGGCTGATGCTTGGAGAACCATGGAGAAGATCAAGGGCTAGATGTCTCGACACTAGTTCAGAGGTGACATTGATTCCGATGACCCAATTAAGCCTGTTTTCATTATGTTTGTTATTCTTACTCTCTTTTCGAATTAATAACGTTATCTTATATGTATTGATTGGGTATTGTATGAGAATGATTTTTGATGCTCTGTTGAATGGTTTTTGATGAAAACCCATTGCTAGAATTTGAATGCGATACATAATAGTCGTATGTAGCAACAAACGATATTAAATCGTTAGGGATAACATAACCTAGGTTAAATAGTCCAAGCTTGCATGGTTATTGCTTAAATTGGTTTGTCTTTCTTATTTGTAAGCTGACTGTCTAATTAAACTCAAAGAGGGTCTCCTAGGTTATCCGATAGCTAGGGTTAATTAACAAGCTCTTCTTAATTAACTATGAACTAAGGAAAAACCTTGATTAATATAGCTCGTTATTAATCTATGAACAATAGTTCAAAGGGAGATATGAAGATAACGATTCAATGAAAAATGTTTAATTGGGTGTACACCGAGATTGAACCAAAGAACTAGGTTATCATGATTTTTGCATGTTTTCTTTAATTTGTCTTTACTAGTTTAGCTTCATTTTATTTCCTTATTCGATAAAGCAACCCCCATAACCTAAACGCTGTTTAATTTCATTTCAAAAGCTTTACACACACTCTCTGTGGAATCGACCTAGATTTGCCACTACTATAGTTGTACATCTAGTTGTTTTGTGTAACATCACATGTTACTAGCAACTTCGACACCGTTGTTGGCGAGTGTGGTGCTTTACTTTTTTTTAATTGTTTTATTGTGCATATTTGTTTGCAATTTTTTCTTTTTAGTTATTTTGTGATCTTTTCACTTCTTGTTTCATATTTGTGTGTTATAAGAAAAATGGACATAAGTAATTTTTTCTACTACTCATATCCTTAATCCTGTAACTATGTTTCGAGTGATCATACTAACTTTAGTTATGGATGGGACAACCATCAGAACTACTTCTTTGATAGTTTGTAGGATACATAATAATTTTCGCATAGACCAGAAGCTCTTATTAAGACTCAGATTCATCTTTATAAGAATTAGTTAATGTTGTCGCTACTAACACTTTGAAATGTCAATAGGAGGAAAGGCAATTTTAGTAAGATACACGGTATACCATCCAAGATGTACAGTTTTTGATTGGATCCCAACAATTGAATAAACTGAATAATAAAACAAGAATCATAAAATAAGAAATCGTACCTGATTCGATTTTCCTATTGAAATCCTTTGAAAGCTTTTCAATATGTCAACTACCAGCTATTCACTTATCCAGCCTCTAACAGTAAGTACAGAGTAGCTTCTCAACTCTTGAGAGGAATTGAGCATGAGTGCTAGCTCCCTTATACTTATTACTATTTATAGAAAAATCATTAGGGCTTTCTTTGAAATTTCTATTAAAATTAAATACCTCAATTATAATTAAAGTCAATCTCTAATTATAATTTGTTTAATTTTAATAAAATCAAATATCTCATATTAAATCCCTTAAAGTTTCTCAAACTTTATAATTAATTCAAAATTAATTAAATTTTATTTTTATTTCACAAACTGCTCTTTTATATGTGACCCATTAGGTTCTTAATATACACATGTTTAAGTTCAAGTGATTCTTCCACTCAAAATTATACGTGTTTAAGTATAGTTTATTTCTCCCTCCTCAACCAAACTATGCTCTCTTGTAATTAAACTTCTCTGGTTCATTAATTTGCATCAGAAAGCAGTCGATGGTGTCCTGGTTGTCTTGTCCACACATCTCGCACCTCTGTTGAAGTACTTTAATAGTAGCTAAAGAGCAGGCTTTCATGTTATGCAACTGTCGGGTTAAGTTGTCAATCTTAGCTTACGTCTCCATTATTGGGTCAACAGTTATATCTCCCTCTTGCTCTCAGAGGGTTGTATGTTGTCTACTTCTATCCATTGTCCAAAGATAACTGTTACTTGCCATTTTCTCCAATAACTCCTCTGCTTCTTCAACTACTTGAATATGGATATATTGAAAGTGAAATTGTAAAATTAACACAAGAAATAAAAACTAAGCATAACCAATTAACAAATGGAAGTTCACACAAGGAAGGTTAACTAATTATGAGAAAATGGGATTTATCCTATCATCTAATGTTAATTTAATCACTTTTGAGTTAATCCAGTATTAGTCCCAGAAGTTCAAAGGGTGATTACTCTCTCTCAAATTATAATCATTTAAACCTAAATTATAAACCCTAATTGAATTGAATTATAGAAGTTACAATCTCTCAATTAACAAATAACCCATACATTCAATTAGATCTTAGGCACTCTAATAGAAAATTGTGTCCTTACATGACATCTCCCTTCATATAAATTACCGATTTGACTGTTTGCATGATCTAATCATTTTGCTATCGATTCACTCTCTCAATTTATTACCGAAGCATGCAAATATAAGAAACAGTCACAATAACCATTTCATTAACATCAAAATCAATCAAATCAACATTGATTTAAGAACAAATCCCTTAAAGAGTTTAGAACATCCTTAAACCCAAATTCATCATCATCACTTCCATCTTATACATCAAAATGGGAGAAATAACAAGATGAAAGAGAAATATAACTTGGGTGGACTGGAATGGCTATAGTAGTAGTAGCTCCCTCTTCCTCTCTCTTTTCCCTCTATTCTTCCTTATCTTCTTCTCTAATGTAGCATAATGTAGGTTCCCTCATTAGGGCTTCTTTCTTTTCCTTTTATATCTATTTTTCATTTAAAGTAGAAACTAGGTTTTACCTAGGCCCAAATGTTTGAAATAACCCTCAAAAAGTTAAGTTCGAAAGCAATCCCTATGTTTGTTATCGCGCCTACCACGATCATGACCAATGAGCCATGATCTTAGTACTTGAAATTTTGCTTCTGTCATGATTGTGGCCAATGAGTCACGATTGTGGCTTAGTCCTGTTTAACTTCTTTCATGATCGTGGCTACTGAGCCACAATTGTGGCATGTGCAGGTTGCTTCTGTCATAATCATGGTCGCGGTGTCATGGTCGTGGCCTTGGCTTTTCCTCCATGCTTTCTTCAAATTTTCTCCGGTCTTCTTTACCTGGTCCCAAACACTAACAAACTTATCAAAACACCTTAAACATATAAAATTAAAGCATGATAAGAAGCTCTAAACCACATAACACCCAAAAAACACTAACATATAGTCATACTAACATAAACAAAAAAATACTAAATTACCCACTAAAACATAATGTAATCTATAACTATCATTCTCCATTTAAACAATTTATAATCAAAGATCAAGATTGGCATTTAGCAACATGTCATGGCCACCCAAAAATCAGAAATGTCAAAGTGATTTGACTTAACCTATCTATGCATGATTATGATGTATAATTTAATCTTTTTGTTATCCATTATTCCAATTAGACAGAGTATAGGTATAATGTCTACTATTTTGTATCCAATCATGTTCGTTCTTACTAATTGGTAACTGATTTATAATTGGCATTTGAAAACACCTTTTCAAATGTCAATTCATCTGGCCAAAGAATTTCGTAAATCACTACTAATTAAGAATAATATAACATTCTCTCCAATTACTTTAGAGTAACAAATCCTTTATTGACTTAATCAACTATTTATTGACTTAATCAACTATCTCCATATGGCTCGTTTTGCATCCCAGTACTACCATGATAAGCACAAATATTACATCTTTTATCCTCCTAAACTTAGTCCATTTAGTTATTTTATAACACATTGGGGCATGATTATTCATATTTTGTTACTTTAAGGCCTAAAATTATTTCTTCTAAATTTCCCTGTAAAAATTAGCCTAAGTTGAAATGTTTTTAATGCAGCTTAACTGTAAAACCCTAAACTTTTCTTTTCACGTGTCTATAAAATTTCATTTTGCGTGACTGATATTTTCGGGCTAATGCAAATTTTATTTTCATCAATTGTTGAATTAGGAACCTAACCCTAAATAACTACTATTAAAGTCAAATGATAGTCGAAAAATATTGGAGTTGACTGGTATGGAAATGGGCCAAAAATAAATTCAATCGGATGGATTATAATAGATCAAGATTGACCTTGTTTTAAATTATTATGGAGTAAATTTGAAGCATTCTTAGGCTGAGACAACAATGAAAACAACTTGTTATTTGTGGGAAACTAGAATTGTCATGATTCATACAACAAGTTAGTGGCTTAATTAAACAATGTTGGTGAGAATCAAAATAGTGGACATCTGTAGGAAGTAAGCTTTGCAACGTGTGGACAACCCTCTTTAACATGTAGCATGTACAGATATAATGGAGGAGCTGCTCCACCTTCATTCCATTGAAGTTACAGCTCTCCTTTGGACCGGAATTGTTGAAGAATAATTGCAGCTGCCCCCTTCATGCACAAGTCTTCCAAGTTACTGCATTTGGGAAATAAATTTAGTATGGTGTTTAAGCTAGAAACCGTGGACACCTTCATCAACACCAACTACATGCAGGGAAAAGATAGGCAACACGTTACCATCTAGTTTTAGGTATGTTAAACAACTTTTGTCCATCCTCTTTAGCTGGTCATGTGAATGCTTAAGCTATAACATGAGTTTCCTTATGAATTGCGTGAATGTTTGAGCATGATTTGAAGAAAGTGGCAAGTTTTCCTAACTATGTTTAGTGAAATTATGTATTAGGATTCTCAATTTACTTGAATAGTTTGAGTATTTTGGCTATAACTTATTCTACATAACTCAAAATTAGGTGATTCTAGCTCTAAATGAAACCTAAGACATAGTACTAAAAATATCTAGAAGAGACCTAGACCTAATTATAGCTTAATGATATTGAAAATTGAGATTGATTATGGTAACTTGATATTATCCCTGAGTTGAAGCATCTTGTGATTTTTGGTACATGTTTCATAATTTAGAAGTTTAAATAGCATGATTTTTGATGATATGAAAACTAGAGACATAGGGAAACAAATGTCCAGAAGACTTCAAAACTAATTTGAACATTTGATAAGTGAAAATTAAGGAACAAGTGGAGGCATGGTTAAATGAAGAGAAAAATAGCATGGTAAATGAAGAGGAAAACAAAATATATATCTGTATCTTATGTATGTTATTCAATGGGTATTAATTGACAGCATGTAGATGCTATATATGGGCTTAATGGCAGTTCACTGGTAGCATGTATGTTGTACATAGTTTAATGGTTCAATGTAAGGAAAACAGTAGGTATATACTATGTGTGTTATTTACATGGAAAGAAGGCATCATGTATAAATCATAAAAGTTGTTTAATGGTTGAATGAAAAGAAAAAAGAATTTTAATATTACAAAATGCCAAGATTTTTACTAAGCCCTTTTTCATAAAATTTGTAAAACAAGGAGATGAGTTATGAATGTACTTGGCAAGTTTTAGGATCAGGGGTCTCCCTTATAGCTGAGTAAGATAATAAAGTTTTATCGTCACCATAGACTCGGGACTAATAAAGGAAAAGCACCGAACACGGGAAGGTGGTTAATGATAAATGATAAACAGTGAGTGTACCTTTAAATTGATTTTGTAAAGATGGTTTTTACCTTCCTATGATAAGTATGTTTATGAATAATTCCATTGGTGCTACTACTTGAATTTAAAAGTTAATCTTCATAAGATTTACATATGTTTTGACTTAGAATTGAATTGAGTGTTAAATGCGCTTCAAAACTAATGAGATGTACACATGCTTTGAATTGGCATTGAATTGAAATTTGCATATGCTTTGAATTAGCTTGGAAATGGATTTTCAATATTTTTTGAACTGATATTGAAATGAGATGGGCTTATGTATTAATTGTGATTTAGCCTATGGTACGTCGTTAGGTCTTTATACATACGATTATATCAATCAGAGTATGTCCTAAAGTGCATGGTGTTATTTGGAGGGCCTCTGTCACTAATATGGATGGTGTTGTGTCTGTCGGTATGTCCTGTGAGTTGCCATTTGCACGTGTGAAGTATTATGCTAGAACTGTTACGGGTAAATAATGTAGAACCAGCTCTGTAACCACTAATTTATATATAGTGCTATCATCATTATGGGTAAGTGATGCAAAATCAGCTTTATAACAATCGATATATAGAGGTTAACTAGGCACAGGTAAGCGATGTAGAACTAGTTCCGTGGCCTTCCACCTAAGGGTACCGTATAACAAAGAAAATTAGTAGTAGGCTATGTCCTTAAAAGAAAGTTCATGAAAGTATTGCTTGCCATCATTGTTTAATATATAAGAAAAGAGGAACTTGATCTTAGAAAAAAAAAGTTTTGTTTTACATATGCATTGATCTTATGAAAAGAAAAGAATGTGTTTTGTAACAATATTGGTTATTACTTGAAAAGAAAAGAATTTTTTTTCATTTATGGAGGTTAATGTTTGTATAGATGTTTTTGTTGGAAACCAATAACACTCACTGAGCTCATTTAGCTCACCCTTTATTTTCTATTTTTAAATAAAACCTCCCATGTGCACGCGAAGGGGCTTTAGTAGTAGGGACTCCACCTCGTGAGTAGTCAACTTTGTCAAGTGCTGCTATGTAGGCATTTTTATTTTTCCTTCTACATATTTTTAGAACTATTGCATATCTTTGAACATATTTTTAAAAATAAATTTGTATAAAGGTTTTTTAATGGAATGCATGACTTGTTTTAGTTTTTCAAAGTTTATTGATGTAAATATTTGAGACTGCATGTGGGTGGATTTGAAGTCCATAGTTTGGAGTTGAGAAATTGATGTGATAATAGAACTGTTTTAAACTATTACGGGGACTTTGAAATTTTTAGGATGTCAAAATACAACCGTTATGTTGTCAAAATTTTTAATAAAATGAAAAGCAAAATTTCACTGTTTACATTTCTTATTGTGGATTGAAGCTTTTACTTAATAAGGGAAATAGGCTTAGCTTCATGGGAACTTTCTAGCCGACTTGAATATCTACTAGAGAGCCACTATGGAGTGTCGGGCAGGTTGCCTAGTCATTATAGAATAGGGGCCTGTTAGTGTTGATATTAGAGCCTAACTTTTAAAAATGGGTTGTCTTCTTTGTTGTTTAAGGTTTTTACGTTGTTTTAAAAGTGAGGTGACCATAAAACATTATGATTTACCTGCATATGACTTCATAAACTAAAAGCTTTACACATTTTATATACAAATATATAGCACGATGCATAGATGAAGCCATGGACGTCCCAAGACAGCCATGCCAATGGCTCTTGCACTAGAGTCACTTTCGACACAAGAGGATGACCACATTTTAGAGTCAATAAGTGCCTCCATGAACTAACCACAGTCCTAATTTCTAGGGCCGATAGAACCAACCAAGTGAATTTTAATGCATAACATATTGTTTAAATACTTGCTGTAGCGATTGAGCGCGCCTGTAAATTAGGTGCTAAGACTTTTGATGGGAGTGGAGATCCTGAGAGTGAACTCTTATGGTTAGATCGGGTCACGAAGATATACAAAGTTTTTGGATGCACAGATGAGCAGAGAGTTGTGATCTCCACTTTCCTCCTCGAGGACAAGGCTAAAGATTGGTGGGAAGCCATTAAAAGATGACATCCAGATGGGGTATCTTAGGTAGAATTTTAGAGAGAGTTCATAAACAGACTTTACCCACAGAGTTATAGGGATGCAAGGGAAGAGGAATTCTTTCGTCTAGAGCAAGGTTCGATATTAGTGATAGATTATTAAAAGATATTTTTAGAGCTTGTCAGAAATGTTCCATTTATTGCTGGTAATAAAGAGTAGAAGTGCAAAAAGGTTTACTACATGCTTGAGTCCTAAAGTACGGACTCACCTATCATTGGCTTCACAGTGTTGGAGTTATGTAAATATAGTGCCCTGGAAAGCAAGTGTATTTACATGTAACTTTATCTTCCTCAGTTACAGTTTTGTAATGAAAATATTTATTATTGATAAAACAAAAGAGTTTGGTTTTATCTGTAT
>JANZXV010000009.1:53779-78632 GCA_027576455.1 Erythroxylum roigii
ATTTTAATTCAAGACAAGCCTCACCTCATTTGCTCAACCACATAAAGAGTTATGATCAAAACATTGAAATCTATACACATTCCATTTTTCAACTTTTATACCTAAACTAAGTTCTATCACTTCCACACTTTTTCCAAACCACTAAACATCCCAATTAGACAAGAAACCAACCAATATGTCATCAAGACCTTCACTTAATCACCTTGCCCTAAAAATGGCAGCACTCACACAAATGTCTTTCCTTAAATTTCCATTCATCTAGCATTCCAAAAATCAATCCAAAACCAATCTAGAACATGTTGATTCATTCATCCTCACACAAACATGAATTTATACCCAAACAATCAAACCACAAGCTTCATGAAATTAATGCATAATAAATCATAATTAATGCACAATAACTCCCAATTAATGCATCTAACTACTAATTAAAGAACATATAACATAAACCTTACCAACTTAAGCTTTCAACTCTTCAATTCTCCAATGTATACTCCAACCCTTCTACGTCACTTTACCCACACACGACCACCATCATAGAAAAGGGGTAGAAAATTTAAGCTAGCATGCATGAGAGGAAACACTTAAGGTGGAGGAGGAGACAACAATTTAAGCTAGAACACTTGAAGAAATCAATGAAGAGGAAGAAGAAGAGGGTTTCGGATGGATGAAGGAATAAAGTAATTAACTCATCTTTTCATTCTTTCCCTTTAGGAGAGTCGTGAATGTATGAACAAAAACAAGCATTAAATGAGTTGAAGATGTGTCGTGAATGATGCAACCAAAGACAAAAACATTTAAGGATTGTAGGACACTTGTCATTAGTGAGAAAAAGACAAAAATCCTTTAATACCTTTAATAAAAGAACCTTACTAGAAAATTAATTCATCCAATTCTAATGGCTCTAATTACAATCCCAAAATCATTTACTCAATATTACAGTGCCATTGGACATAAATTTTCAGTACCGAAAATTAATCCGTCTGCCACTTGGCGATTTTTTCGGTCCGAAAATTTTCCCGAAAAATTCCAGAAAAATTTCTTAATATTCTCCAAAAATATAAAACACATAAAAATCACTCCAATTTAATTTTTCAAGCACAAATACCACATTTTTCACAAAAATCACAATTAGGCACGTATATCGAGAAATGTCATGAATGCATGTACAGTCATTTTCATGTGCAAATTGCACTATTCACGTGTAAGAATATGCATGAATATCTCAAAACCATACTAAACGCTCTCAGCCCTTTTCCAAATGACGATTCTACCCTTCCCATCGGGGGTGAGATGTTACATTGTATCTCTCCCAAGCCTCAAATAATGACTTCTCTTCCCTTTAAGCAAAGTTTATCATATGGTTCCGTACCTAACATAGAGGAAAACACATTGACAAGAATTCATATAGCTTTATCCCTCAAAGAGAATGGGAATCACTAAAACTTGAGGTCATTAAAAGGTACACCTTTCAGCTTTAAGGTATTGCAGTATTTTAGAAACATCGATAAAAGTAGGTTAGGTCTTCAAATGGTGAACCTATAAATTGGTCTTACTGTACCATAGATAACAAGAAGGGCTTTATTTCAAAGTTGGTAGCTTGGACATTAGGCTTCGCAATGCTTGAGCTAATGCCTTTGGCAATAGAAGTGGTAAAATCCTTCAGTGATATTTTATTTTTGACAGCTATCTTTACTTCGTCATCTTTTATTCTCCTTTAAAGTCTTCTTTTCATGTTTAAGGTTCTCTCAATCTTAAGGTCTTTCTTAACATGATTTCTAGGATCATCAAAATTGTGCATATAAAACATGATCTGTAAAAGAGAAAGAATAAAGAAAAATTTTATTAATAAATATTACAGATAAATAAAAAAAGTAAATGTATGAAGATGTAAAGGTATGAAGATCACACATCTAGCTTTGCTAGATGACTTGATGTTGTTTTGTAGAGCTAAGAAAAACTCAATAAATCTAATCTTCCGAGTGATGAAGGAGTTCCAAGAGATCTCGAGCCTATGATGCAACCCATTGAATAGTTGTTTCTACTTATCTTGTAACTCAAGTAGAGAGGTAGCATGATAGATGTATATTTAAATATATTTTACCACGAACATTTGATGCATTTTGCTTGATATTTTATACTTTTATCGTATATTTGGTATTTGATATACTCTTAGTGTATTTACAAGTGATAATTGCCTTTACGGACTTCAAAGAGAGTAATTTGGACGAAAATGCAGCAGAAAACAGAAAATCAGTCGGTATTTAATATACTCTTAGTGTATTTACAGGTGATAATTGCCTTTATGGACCTAAAAAAGAGGAATTTGGACAAAAATGCGGCAAAAAATAGAAAATCAGCAATCTAGAATGAGTGCACGGTCGTGCACATTCACAAAATCCAGTGATTTCCAATTATGTACGTTTCTGTGCACTGTTGTGCATACGACTGTGTATAACCCAAAAAGTTAAGGTTTTCATATAAAAGCAATGTTTTAGAGGCAAAATGAAAGGATAAAGTGACTAGCACTATTTTGAGATTTTCAAAGGTGATTCCAGAAGCGATCGAAGCTTAGGAGAGGGGACACAACGTTTTTATCTAGAGATTCATTAGAACACAAGATCGGTCGTCTATATTATTAGAATACACAATAGAGAACAATCAGGGAGATTTAGGATATGATTTCATGTTCATCAATGTATAACTAATTTTTCTATTAGTATATAGATCAAATGAACCCTACTTGAATACTTTGACATGTTTTGATAGTTTTGCTAATGCAGTTGAGTTGATTGATTGTTGCGATCCTATTATCAATTTTATGATTGTATATTAATCTAATTTATTAGACTTTAATATGATTTCATACCTAGTGATTGAGAAATCTTAGGTTGAATAGATCCACGATAATTGGAAAGAGTTAATTGTAATCCTAGAGATTGGACGACAAAAATCTTCTAGGTTAGGGTCAAATTTAATAGAGGGATTCATAATACGGTAAAGCAACTCTATAAGTTTTAACCCAAGTAATTCGGTTAGAGATATTAGAAATAGTTGTTAGTAGACTCAAGGTCAATAACTAACATACCTTAGGAATCTCCACCGTCCAATAAATCAACAACACAATTGCATGACAAACAATCAATTGGTTAAGGTTTTAGGGGGATTCGAAACCTAAATACTAATCATTTGATATCGATAAATAGCTAGTGACTTAGCCAATTCTTGCTTAAATCATGTTACTTTGTTTACTTGAACTGTTTAATTTTAGTTTCATTAATTCAACCAAAATCAATTTGTAGGCTAAATAATATAACAACAGTAATTACTAGTACTTACCATCCTCATAGGAATGACCCGTATTTGTCGGTACTAGCGACAACTATACCGTGCACTTGCGATATTAAATAGTGACCACTCACGAAAAAGGTCGAACAAGTTTTTGGCGTCATTGTTGGGGACTGTGATATTAGGAACACTTTAGTTTTGTTAATCTAGTCATTACTTTTATTTGTTTGTCATGTTTTATTTATTTGTTTTTACTTTACGTGATTTAGTTTGCTTTGTTTAATTGCTTGTTTTTATTTTAGGTTATTCAATTTGTTTTTATTAGATAGGTTATTTCCTTAATATAGGCTAGACTTTACGTAAGTTTATGACCTGGAGTAATACTAAGAAGTTATTTGATGTAGATCTTAAGATAGAATTATACATAGCAATCATCGTAGAACAAACCTTAGGGAGTTTGAATTAGATCGTTAAATACAGGACTTAGAAGGTCACACAGACACTGAAGAATCACACAATATGGTGGACCAACCAAAAACAATGTTCAACTATGCTAGGCCAGACTTAAATGACATGAAATCTAACATCGTGAGACTAGCTGTACAAGCGAACAATTTTGAGATCAAATCGAGCATTATTGAAATGGTACAACACTCAGTCTAATTTGACGGATTCCGAGACGAGGACCCTAACGGGCACATCTTTAACTTTTTAGAGATTTGTGATATGTTTAAAATAAATGGAGCAAATGATTATGTCATCAAATTGTGTCTATTTCCTTTCTCTTTGAGAGGAAAAGCAAAGCAATGACTTAATTCTATGACACAATTGTCACTAGCCACTTGGGATCAAAGTGACAAAATTTTGTTATTGATATACTTTCCTCTTGCGAAGATTGCAAAGCTAAGGAACAACATCTCGTATTACTCTTAAACTAAGGACAATCATTGTATGACAATTTAGTGAGATTTAAGGAGATGCTTCAACGATGCCCACATCATGAATTACCTTTGTGGATGCAAATCGAAACAGTAACACAAAGAGAAGATAAGAAAGTAGTATTGATGGTCGTACGAAGTATGATGGGTCTGATGTTATAGACAAGAGAAATAAGATAAATCGCATCATGCAACAAACATGTGTGAAAACAAACTTGAAGATATTGTAACACTGATGAAGACACATAAGACGAAGTCGGCGTAGAGGAGAGAAACCAATATGAATATGATTTGTTTTCGTAAAAAGAAAAGTTTAAAAAATAGATGAAAACTTGTTTTTAGAAATTACGAAAACGTTATTTTTATGTTTTCGTAAAATAGTTACCATTTTAAAATTTTTTAAAACGAAATATACAAACAAGTTTAACTAAACACGATTTAAAAGGCCGTTTTTTTAATTTACAAAAATCACAACAAAAAATTAAAAAAAAGGAAGACAAACAGCCCCATAGTATTTAAAAATTTTATATTTTTCTGATAAGATTATATAATTTTTTTAATCAATTAAAATTAAATGAGATTTGTCTTATCTGAACAGGACACAACGTCAAGCCTAGGTGACCAGCGACCACGTTCTGCCCAGGGATAAGCCTCTGCCTCGTCAATCATCAGATAAAAGGACAATTGTAATTTGACCCGAAATTGGGTGTTATTTCCGAGTTGAACCATCACTCGCTGTAGTTCACCGCCTATCAGCTATCACCCAACGAAACCACCCTTACCGCAAACGGTTGAGGAATTATCCCTTCTTTATTCTTTGATTTTCGCCTCAGATACTCTGCAAATTTCTCATCTTGGTAAGGTTTCTCCACTCAAATGGTCGTTAATGTCGTTTGCTTCAGGTGTATTCGTTAAATTTTATTTCTTTTCCCCTGCCTCATGCTTGTTTTTTGTATGATTTTGAAATTTTTGTCATCTCGGTCACTTCTTAGTTCTGGTTCGTACAGTAGGATCAGAATCGAAGATCGAAACCTCAATTTTGTTCCTTTCTTTGATTCACTCGTACTGGCCTACACAAATTTCATGGAAAGCTGCTGACTTTCGGGATGCTTTAATAGGGTTACGAATTCTGCTTGTATTTATGCTCGTAGTTTTCGTAAATACTAATACATTCCCGATTATTGTATAGACTATAAAAGAGGGAAGAACAGAAGATAAATACTGAGTGAGATAGAGATGGCGATGCGGGATCTTGTTACGGGAGGAGCAGCATGCGCAGTGTCTGATTCATCCTCTTCATCTTCCAATCCTCTGGGTGCTCTAGCCAATGCTCTTATTGGCTCCTCCTCTAAGACCCAGGTTTTCTTTCTTTCATATTTTTTTTATTATTGTTAATTATAAGGCTTATTACCTTATTATTTAGGCATAAGGAACTAAAAAGTATTAAATTTTTTTAATACCTGTAATGTTTTCAATTAAGCACTCAAACTTTTAAAAATCATAGAACTCAGTTAACAAGTTACCTCCATTGATATTTTATTGGTGTTGTTGACGAAGTACGCGAAGATTGATATTTAAAGGGACTACATGGCTCTTCGTCTTTCTCAGCATGGTTGTTGAGCATTTGTGACAAACATATTGGTATTATGTATTCAAAATATTATTTGATAATAAAAAACTATACAAAAAAGAATATGCCATGAAAGTCCTCTAAATGTTAGTTTCACATCTAAATGTTAGTTTTTACATTGCTTTATCAGTAACATCAATAAAATGTTAAAGAAAACAATCTTTTGAATTAATTTGTCTGATTTTAAAAAATTTGGATATTTAATTAAAAACTTTGCAAAGTTGGATATTGAAATTAAAAAAATAAAAAAGGTTGAACTTTTTGTTATCCCTATTATTTATGCTTTGCTCATTTGACTAGTTTTTCTTTATTGTTAGATTATTTAATTTTTGTTGTTCTTATTGTTGTTTCATTGTTTACTCACCTCTGATGTTTCATTTCTCTTTTATTTGTCCATTTTGTCTTTGTTTTGACAATTGACACTTATCCATGTAATGTTTACATGTGTTTAATATGAATAAATTGTAAAATTTGGATTATATAGTATCATTTTGTAAAATTTGGATTATATAGTATCATTTGCTACCAATTGGAGACATCTTACCTACAATACTTGATTTTAGTTTTTTTACTCATTATTATCTTGTTGTGTATGCATTAATCAGGAAAGGCTAAATGAAGCCCCTGTATCAACCCCTACTACTTCAGTGAATGGATTCTATCAGGGCACTCCCGACCCTATGAGGGGTCTTCCAGGAGCTGAATTTGACCATTCTTTATCTCAGCCCAATACTCAGGTATGGTGTTCTGTTTCTACATTTTACTTCAAGTGCTGTTCATCACTTGGAAGTTTTGTCACCCATCTTTTTGATGTTTCAGGGTTCAGAATTTCTTCGTGGGTTCCGCTCTCCAGATCAAAATAGGTTTTCTGATGCATGGGAGGAGATACAACATTCTCGTGTTCTTCCTCAACCTAATGTTCCTCAATTCAATCACACACCTGGTGCTCAACTCCAACCGACAATGGATGGTAATGTCTCAACTTTCAATTTGGAAGTTGATTTTAAGATACTGATGCCATCAACATTTGTTGGTTTCTATGGGATTTTGCTACTAATTTAGATGAGACGCTAATGTATATCATGTTTTGTGATGATGGAAAACTAAAATGTTGCCCAAAGTTTAACCCCAATGATCATGTGTATTAGAGATTTTAAATTGCATGGTTCGAGAGATTAACAAGGTGATGGAGCTAGAGCTTGTACCACATTATGGGTTGATAAGCATGGATGGCTAGCCACTATAATAGGTGCATGGGCATGTGAGGATGGTAGTACGTCAGCCAGTTCAAAGATGAAATTTTAAGTGACAAGAATGTGTATATCTTGAACGATGCCTTTGTTTTATTTATAACAATTACCTTAAAAAAATTGAATCTATGGGATGTGTCTTTAAGGGTGTTGTTGGAAGAAGCTTACTTTTTAGCCCATATAACCATTATGTGTAAAAGGATTCCTACGCCAACGTTGATGCAAGGGCGCTGACTGCGATCAAATCATAGTGACCATAACAATAATGAATAAATTCTTAAATTCTTCTAAAACAACATTTTTGATTCCTTGCAGGGTCTCCCCAATCAGTTCTGTCAAGCTTTTTGCACTCTTTCATTAGTAGTAGCCATGGAAGAATTCCATTTTGTCCTACCAACCTTCCGATGTTAGGGCTGTCTCAAGGTGACAAAAAATGCATACGCGACCGTAGCAGCATAATGGCACGACACTTTTTCCCTGATCAGAACGAGGATTATATTAATGCTCAGGTAAAATTGTTCTTCCTTCTTCAAGATCTGTTAGTTCTTTTAATTCTTTTAAGTTGAAATGTTATTTCTCTTACTTCAATGTCATTAAATATGGAAAGCTATGAGTCTCAGCTTAACAAAGTTATCTCTATCAGGTGAATGCATTGCTGTCTTCATTAGAGATTGATGGAAGTGTCCCAGCACAGGGACCTTTTCCTGGAAGACTGGGGGAACTGGAGGAGTATTGGAACGAGTCTCAAGGTCCTCTAAGAGCTGGTCTTCAAGCTAATGACAGGTGGATTGAAGAGTTCAGCCAACACAAAGCACAGCGTGATGATCCTGATGCATGGGCTCACTCATTTGAACAACAATATGGTGCCAATGGTTGGGTCTCACAATTTGAGCAGGTAGAAAAGTTGGCGTCCACTTTATGGTGACAGAAACTGCTTTTTAGTTGATAGATTTGATGGAACTGCACAGTCATTGTTGGTCTCAGACCATTCTCATGCTTAGATATGTTAACTATGGTGCAAAATAATGTGATTATTCTAATATGAAGCTATTTTTAGCAACTTCTATACGAGGAAAAGTAAGGCAATGACAGACAATTTGGAGAAATATATCAACTTCTATGTGATATTCAAAATTAAAATGTGAACTTCTGTGCACTTTTTTTAGGTTTGATAGTCTTTCTTCGGGGCCACTGAGGTTTACTTGCTGGGTTTTCATATGCTTAAAGCTTTGTGCTCCTGCATCCACGTCATTTTTCTAGGAACTTCCATTTAGATGTTGCTTCCTTGTTAGTTTCTTTTTCATTATTTTCTTCTCACTATCTTTTTACATTTTTTGAATAGTGACATTCAACAATCATATCATGGCTTCAAAATTTTCTGTTTCATTCTCTTTTATATTGGTTTCTTATGTTAGATTTAACTCTTTTCTCATTTTTGATCTATACATTAAGCTAATTTTAAGACGTTTGCTATGCAATCTGTTCAATTTATCTTGATAGTTTGACCATTCACTTGTTTCACAGTGTAATTACATGGATTTTGTAGGTCACGTTGATAAGTATCATTCTGTTTGACGTTTTTCCAATTTATCTTATGTATATATGGCTATAGGAACAAAAAGTGGCGTCAATAGGTCAGATGAGGCATGCAAATGTCTCAAATATGGCAGCAATGGAGCAGACTCATATGCTTGCTCAAACACTGGCTCAAAACAATGACCCTAAATTTCAGGTTTATATGCTTTGCCATCTAACAAGTTTCTTTAACATGGGGTGCACGTCAGGTCATGGGTGGCAACTCTTCTGTTACTATATAAATGAGCTGTAATTACTAGTGCTACTTTCGTGCTTTACAAATACATAGATTTACCATATGTTGTGGCAGCATCATTCTCATCCACACATCTTTATGTACTGAAATTGGAAATATTTTTGAGATATTGGAAACATGTAAGATTACTCATATTTCTATGTTTATGTATATTTGGGTACACACACACACACACATATATATATATGAGGAGAATGAGAAGTTTTCTATATTTTACTTGGAATAATACTACAAGTATTTATACAGGAATACATAGGTTTAAACTAGGAAAATAATCCCTATAATCATGCTAAGTCCCTATAACTATGATATTTACATTAATTATATGATCCCTATAATTACGTAATTGCTATATTTTGTAATACTCCCCCTCAAGCTGGAGCATAGATATTGCTCATGCCCAGCTTGTTACAAATATAATTAACCCGATTCCCCAGTAATGCTTTGGTGAACACATCAGGTAATTTGCTCCCTATTTTGACATGTTAAGTCGAGATTGATCCATCTTCTAGCTTTTCCTGGGTAAAATGACAGTTGACTTCTATATGCTTGGTTCTCTTATGAAACACATGATTATTTGCAATAGAGATTGCTGCTTCATTGTCACACCATAAGTTCATTGGTTTAGATTGAACAAACCCAATCTCACCAAGTAAATTACGTAACCATATGAGTTCACAGGTAGTCTGTGCCATAGCCCTATATTCAGATTCCGCACTTGATCAGGATACAACATTCTATTTCTTGCTCTTTCAAGAAACAAGATTGCCTTCAACAAAAACACAGTAACCTGTGATAGAGCGCCTGTTTGAAAGATCTTCTGCATAGTTAGCATCTGTGAATCCATCTATAGTGTGGTGACCATAATTTCGATATAAGATGCCACGTCCTGGTGCACCTTTTAGATATCTCAAAATATGAATAACAACTTCCTAATGTGAGGTTCTAGGAGATGACATGAACTGACTTATAACACTTATTGGAAAGGAAATATTAGGACGAGTGATGGTAAGATCGTTCAAATTTCCCACAATTTTCCATTACTTTTTAGGATTCTCAAGCAAGTCTCCATCTTCAACTTTTAACTTCACATTTGGTATCATAGGCGCATCACGTCTTTGCCTTAATAAAACCAGCATCATTTAATAAATCCAGACAATATTTTCTTTGAGATAGATAGATCCCTTTGTGACTGCGGGAAACTTCAATTCCTAAGAAGTATTTCAATGTTCCTAAATCTTTTGTCCGAAAATGAATCTCAACGAACACTTTCAGCCTTGTGGTCCCTGTTTCATCACTTCCAGTGATCACTATATCATCCACATATACAACCAATAAAATGCACCCAGAACTAGATGATGCAAAGAACACTGAGTGATTATATGCACTTTTTCGCAAGCCAAACTCAATCATTACAATACTAAATCTTCCAAACTAGGCACGAGGTGATTGCTTCAAGCCATACAGAGACTTCTGTAATTTGCACACTTCCCCCGACTCCGCCTGAGCAGCAAATCCAGGTGGTTGCTCCATGTAAACGTCTTCAGATAAATCCCTATGTGAGAAATCATTCTTCACATCAAGTTCGTGAAGTGCCCAATTGTAAGTGGTAGCTAAGGAGATAAACAGGCGGATAGAAGAAAGTTTTGCAACTGGAGAAAAAGTCTAAGAATAATCCACCCCATATGTCTGAGAATATCCTTTAGCAACCAATCGAGCCTTTAATCAAGCAACAGAACCATTAGGATTCATTTTAACAGTGAACACCCACTTACAGCCAATAACCTATTTCTTTAAAGGAAGAGGCGTAAGATCCCAAGTATGATTATGCTCTAAGGCCGTCATTTCTTCCTTCATTGTAGCTTGCCAACCATCATGAGCCAGTGCTTTAGCAAGGAACGTTGGGACAACAACAGAGCCTGAGGAGGCTACAAAAAACTTGGAGGAGGGAGATAAAGCATGATAAGATACAAAAGAAGAAATAGGGTAAGTGCATGCACGTTTACCTTTATGAAGAGCAATAGGAAGATAAAGGCTAGCATAAGGTAGTGGTGAGGAATCTAGAGATGAAGTAGAGTGGGTCGGGTCCATGTCCTGGCCGATGGGAGGTGCCTCAATAGACTGACGCACATGTCGAGAATAAACCTGACGAATAACAGGTCAAGAGGGAGGAGAAACTACCTGTTTACTGACAATATAAATAAGAAAATCGTCCCCTGATTTGCTAGAGTGCGAAGGAGGCACAGGAGAACCGAAGAAGGGGGTATTCTTGAAAAAGGTAACATCAGTAGATACCAAGTAACGACCCAACGAAGGAGAGTAACAACGATATCCTTTTTGAGCACGAGAATATCCCAGAAAGACACACTTGAGTGACTTGGGATCCAATTTTGAGACGTGAGGTCGCATATTTTGAACAAAGCAAGTACACCAAAAAATTCGAGGAGCAAGAGGGAACAATGTATACGAGGGAAAGAGAAGGGAATATGGAATCTGACCGTCAAGAACAGAAGAAGGCATTCGGTTGATTAGGAAACAAGCAGTAGAAACTGCATCGGCCTAGAGAACTTTTGGGACTTGCATATGGAACATTAGTGCCCAGGTAACTTCTAACAAGTGACGGTTCTTTCGCTCTGCTATACCATTTTGTTGAGGGGTAACAATACATGATGATTGATGAATAATACCATGATGAGAGAGATAAGATTGAAAAGTATGGGAAACATATTCTTTAGCATTATCACTTCTCAAAATGCAGGTGGATTTGTTGAATTGAGTCTTAATTTCAGCATGAAAGGCACAAAATATAGTAAACAATTCTAATCAAGATTTCATAGGATAAAGCCAAATAACTTGAGAATATCGTCAATAAATGTCACAAAATAACGAAAACCAGATTTGGATGGAATAGGAGAAGGATCCCATACATCAGTATGCACCAAGTAAAATGAAGACTCAACTCGTTTATTTAGTCTAAGAGAATAAGAAACCCTACGATGTTTAGCGAATTGACAAGCTTCACACTCCAAGACAGATTCTTGTTTAAGAATAGGACATAACTTTCGTAAAACTATGATAGACGGATGACCAAAACGACAAGGAAGTTGCAAAAAGGAAGATGAGTTTGTGCAAGCAATCGATCGAAGTACTGTCTTAGAAGTTGAATCAAGAACATATAGACCATTCACTAGACGCCCCTTACCAATAATCTGCTTCGTCCCAAGATCCCGAAAAAGACAATAATTGGGATAAAAAACAACATAACAGTTGAGACTTTTGGTGAGTTGGCTGATAAATAATAGGTTAAAAGGGAATTGTGATAAACATAAAACAAAGGATAATGGGAGAGAATTTGTTGGGTTTGCTATCCCATGCCCAATTACAAAAGAGATAGACCCATTGGCTAAAGTAACACAAGGTAAATTAGTAGTAGATTTGAAATAAGAGAGAATACTTATGTTGCCAGTCATATGATTAGTAGCACCTGAGTCAATAACCCAACTATGAGATGAGGTGGAGAGACAGGTAGCAGGGTTACCTGCATTAGCCAAAGCTGATGTTGCAGGAGATGGCTGTTGCAAATCACGAGTGGCTGAAATTTGTTGATAGGCATTGGTTAAACGGACATACTCATTCGCTGAAATCGTGATAGAAGGCGAGGATGACTGAGGAAGGGGTAGGATGCTATCCTGAGTAGCCACATTTGTAAATTTTCTGTTATTATTCTTACTCCAGTACTTGGGAGGCTTATTGTGTAGTTTCCAACAATTCTTCTTGATATGCCCTTCGACTCCACAATAATTATAGGTTCGAGGGGTGCCACTGTTCCTAGTAGCAGAACCACTATTGTTCTCACCATTGCCACCGCGATTATTATATGAAACATTGCTCATTAATGCCGCTAAGTCATTGGTCACCATATCAAAAGTCACATCTCTTCACATCTCTGTCTTTACAAACTCGAAGCAAACGGGCATATGCTTTCGTAAAAAAAGGAAGCGTCTCATAATTGTGTGCGTGCCATGTCATATTCGGAACTCAACCCTGCTAAGAAACACTGTACCACAATCTGCTCCTATTGTTCTTGCATTTGCTTTATGTCTGCAACAATTGGAAACATGGCTCGCTTTTCTTCAAAGGCTTGTTTTACTTCAGAATAGTACTAAAATAGGGAGCGACATCTTCGTCCTCTCGATAAATCTTTAACAATAATTTATGAACATGAGACAGATCTTGTTTGCAAGCATACAAAAATTCCAGATATTCCCATAGGTCTTTGACACTATCACAATGATTCACAACATCATCAACAGTTACGTCTAGAGTATTTTGGATTTGATTAAACAATTTATAATCCTCCATTAACCATTTCTTCCGAGCAACAACATCAATCGTAGGAGGCGGATTACTAGTTAAATGATCTTCCAAATCTAAACTAGTCACAAATTTGTGAATAGTCCTTTTCTATTATGCATAATCTTTCCTTCCAATCAATTTCCTATCAGTAATTTTGGATGAGCCTTCAGTAATAGTCTTCTTATCTCCACCCATATCACTACTCTCAGCCATTTTCCAATTGACAATATTAAGCAGATAAAGGAGGAAAGAAACGACATAAACCAAAATAAGAGGATACCTCGGACTGTTTAGAACAAGATGCTTCTCCACTACATATATACCACTACGTAAATCAAAAATATTCAGCAACACCACAAAAATATCTCAGTAGCCACACCAACACAACATAAGGGAGCTATGAAAATCAGAAGTACTCAAAAGTAGAGGGGAGCTACGGTTGTCTTCTACACCAACACAGACCAGCAATATCCCGAAACTGCTAGGATATTCAGACAGGGAAAGAGGAGGCGACACCAAACGAAGAAATCAGTTTAGAAGACGGCGGCTCACGTGCCCTCACATGCTAGCTCTTGGAAACGACGTCTAGGACTGGGCAGTGCGTGCGGGTCACGCGCTCAAGATCCGACGACCAGATTTTAGGGGATGGTCGATCGGCACCAGTAGTGTCTTATGAAGGAGGAGGTAAAAAAAATTCTGTAAAAAAATGTGTCACCCACAGTCGGTATACTACCTTATGATAGGGCAGAAAACGAAAGACAAAAAACTAAGGAAGAGACCCAGAAACACGACTAGGCTCTGATACCATAAGAAGAATGAGAAGAAGTTTTCTATATTTTACTTGGAATAATACTACAGGTATTTATACAGGAATACTTAGGTTTAAACTAGGAAAATAATCCCTATAATCATGCTAAATCCCTATAACTATGATATTTACATTAACTATATAATTTCTATAATTATGTAACTGCTATATTCTATAACAATATATATTTTTGTATGTATGTATGTGTGGTTATATACATACATACATATATACATATGTGCGTGTGTGTGTGTGCATGTCTGTATCTATGTATATATGTATGTATATTTATGTATAGTCTTTCTGGGGACTTATTGTAATAGCTTCCTGGAGAAAAAATTAAGGGGTTTTTGATATGAGGATTTTCTCAAATCCTTGGATTTTAATCTAACGATAACATTTGCATTGGAAAGTGCCTTTCAAAACAATATAATATTATTCATATATTTCTGCAATATGATCGCAACAAAGATGAATATCAATGTAGTAATCTAAGAGTTATTAAGTCTAATAGTGATATTATTTGGTGGATAATCAAAATAAGAAATTTTATTGCTCTACTAAATGTCAAAAGGACTATTAAGAACATGTGACTAGTAGGAGAATTGGCAGAAATTAAGTTGATGGAAAGGGATTGGGTAATTTGTTTCAAGAATGCTACGACTAAGCTACGAAATATAAACAATACTTTATTAGAAAAATGCAGGTAGTAGGATGACTGGAAATTGGATTATCGTTAATCATTTTACCTGGTTTATAAAACAAGTGATGAGCAAAGATACATCATGGAAATTGATGCTGACTGCAGGTTACTATTTCCTGCATGTTACATGAGCACTCTATTTTTCTTTGCATCATACAAACATTCAATATGTTTGGTTTTTCTTTGCATGGTTGCTATATGAATGGTGTGGGGTGCATAGAATTCAAAGTTTCTTCAGTTTGTGTCAAAGATGAGTCGTGGTGAACTTATTATTGATGATAATCAAGTCAAGCCAGCAACATTGCCTGCAAATGGGGATTGGACAACCCAGTATCAACAACAGTACGGTGGGAGTTCCTGGGCAGATGAATATGTACACGATGAGGCAAGTTACGAATTTCCTAAAAAGTAAAACAAGTTTTTACTTAAATTTTTTCTCTTGGTCATAGAAAGCCTTGAATTTATCACTTGTTCAAAGTCCTAGTTCAAAGTTATACTTTGTTACATTGCTTTGTTCAATATAATTACAAAGATTGTTTCTGTTATAGAAATTGTGTGGATAGTTCTCAGAAATTGTACGTGGCACACCATGTTAAATCTAATAAATGCTGTAGATATTAATTTTGATTCTCTCGTTCTTCTCTGATTTGGGAAGGTTCGGGTGGTAGCTTGGGTAGGGAAATGGCATAGGAAAGTGTGAAAAGTTTGATTAAGGGAAATGACATAGGAAAGTGTGAAAAGTTTGATTAAGGACGATAAGAAGATTTAAATAAGAACAAAGCTTATCTTCTCTTTTTCGCATGTTCTTGATACTTTCTTTAATATTTAATTTTCTGATATTTTTTTCCTCAGCTTTCTCATAGACCTGATCAATGGGTGAAGGAGTTCACTTCTGGAGACCAAAGTAGACCATCTGATGATCAATGGATAAACGAGTTTTCAAAATTGCATGTGAATGACTGGGTGGACGAATTTGGGCAGCAAGTTGAAGGGGCACTAGGGGAGAGTTCGACTGATAATTGGGCAAATACATATGATGAGTAAGTAGAGTTAACAATTTTTAAGATTGATAAATTGGAAATAACATTTAGAAATTAGTTTCTAAGATATACTTGTAAGAAACAAGTTGTTGAGAAGCGTGTAAGAACCTTGTGCAGTTCGACTGCCCCTAAAATCTACTCAACCATGCAATCCTAGGATTGACCTTTCTTGACTCTTGGTACTTGTTTGTAATCTCAGCTTCTGTCTTTTGGATGACTTGTTTGGGTAATTGGATCAGTGACGGTACTTACTATGAAGTATTTTGATCCTCCTTCCGGTTTTATCATCTTTCTTTTAGTCATATGCCATTGCTAAAACTGCATTTGACATGTTTTCCTCAAATGTAAAATGCATTTGTAATTGATGTTTGAACTAGTGTTGTGGTTCAAAATTGTCATGAGATTTCATTATGTAGGATGGTCGAAAGAATTGTCCTTAGGCTTGCTAGAATTCAAATTTCAGGGATGAAGTAAATGTATAGGTTGCTGAAATTTTAGGCTAGGTTTGTTGGACTATCAGATTATTGCAGGCAACTCTGATAAAGAAAACAAAAAATGAATATTTATAAGAATGACTCACAGGGCTATGAAACTAGCATTGTTCGTAGGATGAAAACATCATTTTTAGGAGAAGAAAATACCAATTTTGTAGAAAAATCAGCCTTCATTCGTTGAAAGGTTGATTACATATATATAGAAAGTTTCTTGGGATCCTCTTCCTAAGAGTAAATGGATAAAATAGAAGACTTAAGCCCTGAATAAACTGGGACAATATAAAACTTAATTTTCAATTCCTATCTAGTAGGGAAAAATTTGCATAAATTTTTTTTAATAAATATGACAAAGCTGTGTATTCTGTCACTGTTCATGACAAACAGTAACATAAAAAATGTCACACCAGCTCCCACCCTTTATCCCACCAAATTAAGACTTGTGGTTGTGCAATCTGTCTTTTTTTATTCATTTTTAAACTTTTTGTTTTGCATCCATCTTTGGTGATGTTATTGTGTTAAATGGTCAAGGGGAATTTTCATCTTGCAATTTTTCTCTTGTTATGTATGTATGTTTCCCTTTTTTTTTGGTCAATATGTACATTCCCTTTTCACTGACACTCTTCAGAACAATTTAAAGGTACTTAAATGAGCAAGCAGCTAGCAGACAACAATCAGATGCTTCAAGAGGTGTCTATGTGTTCTCTGACATGAATCCTTATGTTGGTCACGAAAATCCATTAAAAGAAGGACAAGAACTATTCCGAAAGGGCCTTTTGAGTGAAGCAGTGCTTGCTTTAGAGGCTGAAGTTATGCAAAACCCTGAGAATGCAGAAGGTTGGAGGTTACTTGGAATTGCACATGCGGAGAATGATGATGATCAACAGGTTATTCTAATTTTCGAGTTGAATTATTAGATTGAGATATGCAATCTAATCTATTCTATTTTCCGTTTAAGAAATTCGTGGAGGATCAGTCACTTCCAGTTGTTTCACAAAGCTGCTTCTAGTTTTGGATTTGGTGTTATCACTTGTTCTCCCAAGCTTCTTTAAGTTTCCAATCTGGTGGCATTATGCTTCTGCTTTCTATCCCTTGATATCCTAGTAATTATTATTCACATCTAGAGAACAGCAGATTTTTAAGCTTCTTCTCCAGTAAAATCCTTTGCATGTAGAAAACTTATGATTTTCTGATACCTTCTTATTGCTAGAATATTGTTCTATAAACAAACCGTTCCTACTGAAGCTTATAAACCCTCTCTTTGATGTGATCCTCTTGTTCTTCCCTATTGCTTAAATATCTGGATGTTTATGCTTTCGACTAACATATATATCATGTTCTTTTCAGAACTTAATAGTCTGTTTGAGTACTAACATTGAAGCCATTACTTGTAATCTGAAATACTAGTTCTATCATGATCATAGCTTTGAGAATTAAGTTTTCAGATCATTTCATAATCAAGAGGAGGTCAAATTATAATTTTCTGTTGAATAACAAATTTGAGATATTGTTTTGTGTGAGGTTCTAATTTCATTTAACTGAGATTTACAGGCTATTGCTGCAATGATGCGTGCACAGGAGGCTGATCCTGCAAATCTAGAAGTGCTTCTTGCTCTTGGTGTGAGTCACACTAATGGTTAGTAATTGCTAGTAATTCTGGTTGACTGGCATTTACTGTTGTTTCCACAGCTTTAAGATATGTGTCACAAAGTTTTAAATGAAAATATTCGTTACATGAGAGCTTCATCACAACTGTGTAATCGAAGTCTTTGGTGTCAAAAGTTTTTGAGTTTGATTTCAATTTGGCAGTTATGAAAATATAACTTCTCATTAAAATTGCAGAGTTGGAACAGGCAGCTGCATTGAAATATTTATATGGATGGTTACGCAATCACCCGAAGTATAGAACACTTGCACCTCCCGGGCTTTCTGATTCTTTGTATTATGCTGATGTGAGTATCATTATACCCCTTACTGATTTTTCTGACTGCCATAGACCACCAAAGTAACATTGTTTGTAAACATATCCTTGTGGAAAATTGAATAGTTCCAGCTAGCTTAATTTTCTTAAATAGTAGATGAAGTTTGTTTTCTTTAAGTAGCATGATCAGATATGCTTCATCTTGTTTTTGAACAGCTGTTTGCTGAAAGTTAGAATATGATTCCTTATCGCAAAGTATATTTGTTTGGAGGAGGCCTTACTATTCTACCGAATATGTAAAGAGTTGAAGGAATACCTATGTAGTCCTTGTTGTAAAATGTGTTGATGAGACAGAGAAAAGAAAGCTTCACATTCTTAGGTATGGGAATCTTAGAATTTATTACTAATTATCAAGCTCCTCCAAGCTTAACGGACTACAAATATAAAGAGGCTTTAGTAATCTACCGTAATCTAATCATAATTCTATTTTGACATTTTTTCCATTAAGAAAAACTTTAACTCTGTATAGATTAATTAATTATAGATGTTAATTTGAAAATAGATGTTAATTTGAACTCAAATACTAAAACTATCAGATAAACAAAAGAATAAAATATAAATAAAATAGATAACCTCTGCCCCTAAAGTGGAATCAAACTTCTTCATAGAGATTTTCTAATTTTAGGATTATTTTGAAATAATTTATTCAAGTTACCAAAAAAATATAAGAAACATAAATAAATTAGACAGTTTATGAAAAGTGAAGTCTTTAATCTTCATCAGTGTTGACATTAGATTACTCACAAAATAAGAGAAGGTTTCTATTCTTGGGTATTTCAGACCCTAGAGATATATTTGTGTTATTCTACATAGCTCCGGCAGATTATCTGCATTGAGCTTACCTCTTTATCTTTTTCTTTCATTCAGTTTTTTTCTTATCTTTTTGTTCCATTCTGTTGTTCTTCTCCTTTTAGTGATTTTGTCAGTTCTTCTAGCCTCAGCACACTTAATTTCCCTTTGATTTTTCTACTCTATTCCTTATCCCAGATGGGGTTTTGAACATATACTTGATGACCTTATGCTCTAAGAAGTGGAAATTGTGCTAGGTGTTGTTCAAGTTATGACATTTCCTGGGAGTGCTCTACCTGTGGCATGACTTCTATTACCCTGTTGGATCTGGCCGCATTTAACTTGATATCCCTTTTAGTTGGACATTAGATCACTTGATATTACAGATATATTTCTCCATGGTGAATTTTAAGAGTAGGTTTATGTGGGGCAAGTTCTGGGATTTTTTTTTATGGGGAGTCGAACTATATTTGTATACTGACAAATTCATTACACAGGCTTAAGAGATTTGATCACCCATGACTTGTGAGATTAAATACAACAGTGTAGGAGTTCAGTTCTATAGATGACATCATTTTGCATTCTACATATGGAATTTCTCATGATAGTTTATTTGGATGATGACGTACTTACCGTAGATGACTCGATTGATATTTCCAAGTTGAAAGATCCCTTGTAACATTTGTTTATGATGATTATGGTGACTCGATTGATATGTCTAAGTTGAAAGATCACTTGTAACATTTGTTTATGATGATCTTATCATCAATCTTGTATCTAATTAGTGGCGTTGTTTTTTATCCAACTAGTTGCTAGAGATTGGTTGGCAAGCCTTTATAACTTATGTTTACAGGACTTGTTGTCATCTTTCTGATTATTGTGTGAGCTAGTCTTATATTGTACTTTTACGGACCTGATAGTCACCTTTCTAGTTCCCGTGTAAGTTTGTCTTCTCCATGTATGAAGAGGCATCTTTCATTATGTGGTACATCAAAGAGGCTCCTGGGTATATATTGATATGCCAATCTGTTTAGATACAAAATATGCTAACTCAAGTTTGATAGGTTTCCACTGCAGATTATGGTGGATTGGTCAGAGAAAACTTTTGTTGTGAAAAAGTTAGGGAGTGAGCGGTAACTCGTTCTAGTGTACAGGTTGAGGACAGAGTCATATTTGTTGGGACATATAAGTTGCTATGCACCATCTTTTTGATGGACATTGGCATTTATTAGCTTAGGCGAGTTCCACAGTGGCTATGAGTTTGATTTGGGATAATTAGACATTACTATATTTTGTCTTTTATCCAATTTACCACATCTGTCACTTTATTGGAGATAATACTGTAACTTGAGAACTTAGTTCATAATTTTTGCAGATCGAACTTAGCCAAGTCTTTAATGGGTTCTAGGTTTTTATGTATACTCCTCCAGATATATATTATATTTGTGGTGAACACAATTAATCCAATTCACCCACTTCCAATCTCCCATGGGATCTACTATGGAATCTTCTGCAGAATTTGATAATAGCCTGTATTGATTCCCTTAAGACAGGTCTTTTAAGATGATGATTGTATGCTGGTATGGAGTTTGCATGAAAAGTCATTATATTTTGTTCTGACCTTGGGTTCTTATTTTCTCTCATGTCATATATTAGCCGAAGTGGTCATCCAATGTAATATTTATTTACTTGTGGCAGGTTGCTCGAATATTTAATGAGGCAGCTGAAATGTCACCTGAAGATGCTGATGTGCATGTAGTTTTAGGTGTACTGTACAATTTGTCCAGGGACTATGATAAAGCCATCACTGCATTTGAGACAGCTTTGAAACTCAAGCCACAAGATTACTCCCTCTGGAACAAGCTTGGTGCAACACAAGCCAACAGTGTTCAAAGTGCTGATGCAATATTAGCTTACCAGCAGGTATGTATTTGAATTATTATGGACTCGTATTGGTTTGAATTATTATGGACTCATATTGGTTTGAATTGTATTCAATATATCTGAAAAATGCTGGCAGCGTACTTGAGAAATGAAAAATGTTAGCAGTTCAAATTACTGTTGGTCCATATGAAGCTTTTCCATTGTAGGTTTATGCAGTTGCTTATTTAGTAGCTTTTCAATTTTCTTCTTTTATCCTTTTTCTGCCTTGGAGCATGGGAGGTTTAGCTGGGCTTCTTCAAATAGTCAAACTTTTTCTGTAACTATGTTGATACGACAGTTATTGCTGTGAGGAACAAGTTGCAATGCGAAAGAGAAAAACATAGCAGTCAGTGGGTTGTAGAATTTGTTCTGTGGGGACCTTAGTGGTTCTTTAATGGCTGGCGTTAAAAATTTTTACTGTGTTGTTATATACAAGTAGTTCTCATAATGAAAAAAAAAAGGAACTAATATTTAGTTTTATGAATGCTTTCTTAGTTGATTATAAGTGCTTTTTGCATGTCCGTGGGAACATATTGAACTTTGCGGAGTCACAAGGGAGGCTTTGCTTTTACATATGTTCTTCCACGTCTTGTTTCCTTAAATGATCAAGCAATTTGCAACGGAATCTGTGTTTTTCTCTACCCTTAAAATGGTCTTTGATACAATGTAATAAGAAAAGTAATGAAGTCAATTTTGCACTACATCGTTGATTCTGGTGTTTGATTGTAGATAAAGTTTTTAATGTAATGGAATTTCAATTCATAATATGTTACTCCTTTAACCTGTGTAATCTCCATTCCATAACCTTCCTTGTATAATCGTCACTGTGTTTTGTCCACCATTCCTTTAGTGGGGAAATTTCTGCATTTAGTGAAACCTAGTCTTTTTTCTGGCTCATTGCAGCTGTCTACAGGCCCTTCGACAGCTCTAGTTGCTATTAGTAAACAGAATGAGTTTATCTATTTATGGTTTTGGTTATTTGGGGTGTGAATAACTTGATGTTTCCATCATCTAATGTGCAGATTTCCCTTTTTTGCTTTTCTGGTGCAATGTGAAAAATATAGTATGGCTTCGATGAAATCTAAAATTTTCTAATGATCTTTGATAAACTGGCTAACTTTTTGTATTATTTTCTTAATTGTGCATTAAACTCGTTTGGTTTTCTAGGCACTTGATTTGAAACCCAACTACGTTCGTGCTTGGGCAAACATGGGAATTAGTTATGCCAACCAGGTATTACTTCCGCTTGGTGGACCATAAATATTTAGCTGAATGCTATTACAAGTGCTAGTCAATACCTTTTGTACATGAAATTACATTTATGAGCAACATCTATTCTTATGATATGACTGACCAGCTGTTTATAAAATCAAAACCTTTTGTTCAAGGGTATGTATGAAGAGTCAATCCGCTACTATGTCCGGGCACTCACTATGAATCCCAAGGCTGATAATGCTTGGCAATATTTAAGAATTTCTTTAAGGTATGTGGGTCGAATTATGAGAAGTATTAGCATTCACTGTACTGTTGAGTGACATGCTCTCTTCTACTTATTGCAGCTGTGCTTCAAGAAATGACATGCTGGAATCTTGTGATTCTCGAAACCTAGACCTTTTACAGAAGGAGTTTCCCTTGTAGTATTGTAAAGCTCTGGGGAATAGATGAATAGAAGTGTTTATTCTCCCATATCGTCATGGTAGATTTTGAAGTCTTGAATTGGTCCGGAAAAAGCTGTCTGCATGTAGAGGAGGTCCTTACCCAGATGCTTGAGGGAAAATGCTAAAAGAAATTGATTTTGTATGATGCCATTGTCATATAACCGTAATGAACTGTTGTTTTATGTGTAAGAGTGGGACTGCAATAAGCATGGAAATAAAGGAGTCATATGTCATATGTAACACAAAAACATTGGAAAACTTTACATTGGAGTTGATAGTTTCTTCCATGTTAACCGAAACAAAAGCATAGAGTTGATAGGCATACGTAATAAATCTTATACATATTGGTGTCCTTGGCTTGTACCTTTTTCAAAAAGCCTAAATGTTTTTTTTTTTCCATCTCTATTGAGTACTATACCTTTTATAAATTTTTCTAATTGCAAAGAGTAACTACAAGTTTTCTTGAATTCTCTGGAATCCTTGGGATTTTGTAGGGAGCAAGAACTTTCTTTGGTCTCCAGGTATGGAATTATGTACGGAAATGCTTGGTTTGTGAGCAAAAGTGGGAATGTCTAGGATGTGACTGAAAATATGCAGAGTAAATAGTCTTGATGTCATTGTACAAGTGACTTTTTAAGGGTTTCTCATCTTGTACCTTATATTACGGTGTTATAAATGAACATTTGTAGAAACTCCATGTCTTGCAAAGTAAAGGTCCTTACCCAGATGCTTGAGGGAAAATGCTAAAAGAAAACTCGGGTGACTTTGCACCAAAATAGGCATTCCTTTAGTTAGGAGTAGGAGAGGATGAAAGTGATGGAGTGGGGGATCTGGATCTCACCCTATGAGTTTTGAGGAGTTATTAAGAATTTGATTTAGTGATCATAGATGATAATAATAATAATAATAATAACGCGACATATACATTAAATAGGCACTTTCCAATATGAATATTAAACAACCAACTAATTCCATGACGCATTCATCAATCTCAAAACTAATGTAATAATCTTTAATTACAAAAAAATCAGCAATAATGAAAACTTTAACAAAAAAGTGGAAGTTTGTCAAATTCATTCTAAATTGAACAAAGCAAGTGAATCCATTCATGCATAAGCTAAAAACAATCTACTTAACTAAATGAGATTCTAAACAACAAAAGATGTTATTATTAATCTTTTTTATCTTTAGTAATATTAGTAAGTGAATTTGCAAGATTCAAGTAAAATATCAAAGATCAAGTGAGCAGAGCAAAGTAGAACACCAAAAATAATTCAGGAGAAAAAAATAAAGTCATTAACAATCATTGTAAGCAGGGGCGGATCTAGAAAAATTTTTAAGTGGGGGCAAAATTTTAAATTTTAACGAGGACAAAATTTTATTTTTAGTGAGGGCAAAATTTTAATTATGGCAAAATTTTAATTTTTTTATACCATCAAAATTTAAAATAATAATTTTTACAAGTAAAATGTTTTAGAGCTAGTGGAGGCAAGTGCCCCCACTGTGGCTCCGCCACTGATTGTAAGTTTTCGTGTATATTTTATCTTGTTTATTTAAACGAAGTAGAGGCTCAATCATTGTACAATTTTTTATATGTATATTTGAATCAAAGTGTTTATCAAAATAAGGTATTTCTATACTTTTGGAAAACTTAAATTGCAAAATTTTTAACTAGCCTAACTCAAAAGTAAAAAAGTTATAAAATGAGTAGTTTTGCAATTAGCTAACTAGTGAATAGCTAGCTAGACAAAAGGCTACACCTATGAGTCAATGGTAGGTTTTAAAAGTTACTGAGATAGGACTTCCTACTTAGTTAAGGATGTAACTGGCCAACGCCCTAGTCAAATAGGAATTGGCTAACTGATAATGGCAGATCGACTAATTGATCTTAACTACTACATGAAGTGATTTTTTTGTTGGTTTTCCACGAGGTGTTTTAGAAGGGGTACTAATTATGAGAAGATATTCTTAACCCATCCACACTTAGACTAGTTTCCGCTCGAGTCGGGTAAGTTCCTTGCGGGTAGGGATGTTCATGGTAGAGTAACCTGACCTGTTCATAACTAACCTGAACTTGAACCTGACATTCAAGGTTCGGCAATTTCACGAACCTGAACCTGAACCTAAAGAACCTATAGGATCGGTTAACCTATTTTCAGGTTCGGTT
>JANZXV010000009.1:78732-93915 GCA_027576455.1 Erythroxylum roigii
ATTTGAGATGTTAGAAGATTAAAAAGGTATGACTCATGTCTATTAAGGCTTTCATGATGTTAAGAGTTCAAAAAAAATAAATAAATAAATAATATGACAACTAATTAGGGTTAAATGGAATAAACCCTACAAGGCAAGATGATCAAGTCTCACGGTTTTAAGTATGAGAGTTGGGTTCCGGGAACGGGATCCAACAAGAAGGTTCTAGTTTTAAATTTGCTTATGAAGTTGGGATGATTTGTTGATGCATATTAGGTGTTCGATGAAATGCCTCTTGTTTGAAAATTTTGTTCAAGTGTGAAGCTGAAGTTGATTTGTATCATAGAATGAGTTAATGGGTTAGCGTATTTGATGATTTAGCCTTATTTGATGATTAAGGATAATGTATCAAATTACTTCTTATAGTTTTTAGCCTTATTTGATGATTTTACTCTTACTTGTGAAGTGATTTAGCCTTGTTTGTGAAGTGATTCAACTTGCATATATATGAATATTCTTAGCTTAATTTTGAGTTTCTTAATCCTCTCCCAACAGTTGTTATCTTAATATATCATGTAGTCATTAAACTTAGGGTGAAGATGACATAGTAAAGTTATTTGGATTCAAATAGGATGATCATTGTAATAGAAAATAAACAACAGAAAATCACATTTCTAAAATAATAAAGTCTTTAAAATGCTATTACTAGATAATTCCCATTTTAGTAAATGAACGGCCAATATCTCACCATTTTTAGTGACATGCATACTTGAGTTGCTTAGCTATAAGTTCGCTTCAATGTCTTATGATTCAATATATAAAATTGAATTATTTAATCCATAGTATTTAACATCTTTGTACCAATGGTATTGGTATAAAATACAAAATAGTATTTTATTTTGGTTGAAATTAATCACATAATTAGTAGCATTTTCTTTTTATTATGAATACTATTTAAAAATTTATTGAAGAATTAAAATTAAAATTCTTTTTATTTAAAAAATTTTAAATTTTGTTTATTTTTAAAATTATTATTATTTAATTATATACCACATAAATTATATTAATCTTATGTTGTCTTTTATCCTACACCAAAAATGGGTTGGATTAGAAGCCTAATAAGGCTATATAAGGAGACTTAAATCTCTTTTCTATGTGCTTGTGTATTTTTTTGCATTGAAGTTATTAGTTCGGTACATAAACATACATGCATCTTACGTTTTGTATTTCTTTTTCACATGTTAAACTCAATATTTATACTAGCAATCACTTATTATATATATTGTTTATATTGTTCTCTATTTTTATTTCATAGTAGCTTCATACTTTGATTTAGTGTTTTTAGTTTCTAGTACAACTTTTATTTTCTTCTATACTCTGCTTATCTATGGTTGCTCATTAATAAAATTACCATACTACATTGAAGATGTGAGTTATGCTTGTTAACTTTACTATGACAAATGCTTGATGTCAAAAGTTGAAAAGGTTCATATATCTTAAATATCATATTATTCTCTTGTATTTTAAGTGAAATTGCATCATCTAAATTGATATTCATCTACTTTATTTTTCCTTCTAGCTCTGTCATCCTCTTATTTCACATACGTTCAGGAATAATCTTCTGGGTGTCGGTTGAGGTAAGTGAATCTTTTTTACTATCTTTTTTTGAACTTGGTTTAATTTGGGTTTTTGTTTGCGGTTTGAACTTCCCATATAAATGTATTACATGGTTGATGTTTGTCTTGCACTAACTGAGTTACATTTGTTTGTGGTATGAACATCAGTCTATCAATGAATTAATATATGATGAGTTTGGCTTATACTACTGTTCCAATTACCTTAATTATGTCAATTCGATATTGCATTGATGCTCTCTAAATTTATTAGCTTGTCTTTATTTGTCATGTGTAAATTTTTACATGCATCTTTTTAAAATTGTAATTGTTAAAACAATTTATTAAAATAAGTTTTCATATTTTTATGAATACTTATTATATTTGACACTTGTACATATTTAATATAGGTTAAATATCAAACTTATTATGTAACATATATGATCACAAACATATATGTTCCATCTTAAGTTTACAAATATTTTAGATCTAAACCCATAAACCTTAACCCATAACCCATGATGGAGCTCCTGTGAGGCTTATTGGTGAAATATTAGGAGTCTAGGAGTGACAATAAGAACTTGTCTTGATTCCTAAGTCTTATCTTAAATGTTTTGTAATATTTGGCGAACATGAATGATACTAACTATGAAATCACTATTTTAAATTAACAGTTTTGCAGATGTAGAGAACAGAATGTATGTGAAATTAATGCATTATTATTATTTCTTAATAATAATCCCTTACTAATGTAAACATTGCTTCCTAATAGGATCAAATACAACAAGCCATTCAACGACAGTCTAAGGAGGAACAACATGTTGATGAGACTCAGTCGTATCTTGATGTTGTCAGTGGTAGGGATTCTCGTGGACGGATATTCTGGCTAACGACATTTGCGAACACATGTTATTCACAATCTTCCATGTCCAGTACAACAGCGTCTACCAGACCAATGCAAATCAATGAAGTCAATGAGCTTTGGACCACAGTGCAAACATTGATGGTGCAGATGGCTCAGCTGAGACAGGAGATGGAGCAGTTGAAGGGGAGGGGTAGCACCTCAGAGCACCCGCCATCACCAGGATATTAGGATTGTTGTAGTCATTTTCTTTCAATTACATAGACTTATTATGTACACTGTAATGTTTTTATTATCAATTAAGAAAATTTTAATTTTATATCATCAATCAACTTTTAGTTTAAACAAATTAAATATATAAACAAATAAATTAATTATGCACAGATAATTCACAACTGTTGAAATTATGCATTTTTCATAAGATCATACCATAAAATTTAATGTCGGGATGTTTTAAAAAAAATTTACTATCAATTACCGACAGAATACAAAACACCGTCATAAAAAAGACTATATTTACCGACAGAATCCCTTAGAAGGTCAACTTTCTGGAGTGCTCAACCGACTAATAATAGTTTTTGGAGCTAGAGGAAACTTATTCAGGTTAGAAATATTGTTGGGAATCATTTCAGATTTAGAATAGGAAAATGAATTTTTACTCTCTTGTGGCAGGACCCTTGGCACCTAAGCGATATCCTTAAGGATTTCTCAACACCTAGAGCTATCAATGGGTCAGAACTTCCAATGACTGCAAAAGTAGCTGACATTATCAGAGACAATAAGTGGTGTTGGCAAGGCGCCACAATTGAGACCATTCGTACACTTGAGCCTTTACCATACCAACCGGATGGGTCCCAATCGAATCAACTAGAATGGACTGCAAGCCCTGGAAGAATTTACACTATCACTTCAGCATATACCTTGATGAGACCATCTCTTCCGAAAGTACCTTGGCACAATTGAGTGTGGCACCAAGGGTCCAACCCAAGGTATGCCTTTATCTTATGGCTAGTTATCCTTAATAAGCTCCGGACAAGGGATCAGCTTCTGTATGCTTATATCCCTAATCATTGCTCTCTTTGCCACTTGGATAATGAGTCTTCCAACCACCTCTTCTTCGAATGTTCCTTCTCCAAATCAGTATGGTTACACTGTCCTAGCCACTTTCAGCTCAACATTCCCCACCTGCTCAACCTCCAATCTATTCTCCTTTGGTTCAACCAACCTCAAGGCCATACAACATTGATCTCAACATTTTCCTCATTCTAGTTGCTGTTATTGTGTACAACTTATGGTCCGAGAGAAACCTTAGAACCTTCAAAATTGCAGCTATGGAAGTGGGGAACATTATTACTAAAGTGATCTTCCAAGTGCTGGAACAGCTCAACTTAAACACTGAGAGAAGGTAAATTGAGGTTGCTGGCTTGTTTTTCTTTTTTCTTGTTTCTTCTGTTATTTATTATGAAGGTATGCCAAACGGTTTTGGAAAGTAAATTGTGTATCACTCATCAACTCTTATTTGATGGAAGCATTAATGTAAGGTATGGATAAACACTGCAGCTTTAGCAAAATGAGAGGTAACTCAATCCTGGCAGCAAGAGAGACATTAGCTGTAAAACTGGCTGAACCTACATAGGCCTTGCAGATGTGATTGGTATCCAAAGCTACAAAGTCCATCCCTTTGGCACTTTCCCTATAGGAGATCCACTACTAACTGACTAAGTGGGAGCACTAGAAATTATTGAATTATTGCTGGTGTTTGAGTCTTTTATTTTGAAATGGTTGTGTTACTGGTAATATAGTCTTTAATATGGTCTTTGTAGATGTTGGACATGTTTTAGTCTTGTTATTATGTTTGTATAGTGAGGGGCACAATATTAGGGCTTCTCATGTTGCTGTAAGTAACCTCGGTTGGGGTTAGAGTTTGTCACCTTTGGCAATTTCTCGATGTACATAATTTTTATTTACTTATAAATTTACTGAATTACCAAAAAAATCCCTTAAACCATCGGGAAATTGTTTATGCTAATTACCGACAGTTCTTCTTCTTTTGTCAGTAAAATTGAAAACTCTTAACAACGGTTTACCGACGGTTACATCTATCCATCGGTATATTTTACCAACAGAAGGACACATAAAATTTTCGTCGTTAAAATTACCTACAACTGTATTAACGACGCCTTTGTCCATCGTTTTATTCCATCGGTAATTATTATTACAGACGGAATTCTCCCGTTTACTGTCGTTAAATTATGTCGGTAAACCTTAGATTTCTTGTAGTGGCTATCACACTTAGGAGTGAGAAAGAACTAGAAGAACCAGCAAAAAAAACAAGCTAAATCCCACTTTGTATAATACCAAAAGAAGACAAAAAAAAGGAATTGAGGACCCTCCCTACGTTTCTCCTTCGCCATACCCATCAAAAATTTAATTCCCATAAAGACTTCAGAAGAATAAATTGGAAGCACAATTTTCAAAGTTCATGGAAAAGATGAAAACATTGCAAATTAAATTGCCTTTTATGGAGGCTTTGGAGCACATGCCCAAGTATATAAAATTTCTCAAAGAAATCTTATCAAGCAAGAGGACTTGTGATGACAATCAAACGGTCTCTAAGAAGGAAAGTTACAACTCCATAATTACTAACCATATACCCTCAAAGTTGAAAGATTTGGGGATTTTGATTATACCTTATGTAGTAGGTAATTTATAATTTTCTTAATGTTTATGTGACTATGTTTTTGTGACATAGGTACAAGTATTAATCTTATGCCTTTGTCAATTTTTAGGAAATATGGGCTAGGAAATGTTAAACCAACTTCCATATTTATTCAGTTAGTAGATCAATCAATAAAGAAACTTTTTGGCATGGTGGAGGATGTGCCTATAAAAGTGGACAAGTTTATCATTCCTGTGGATTTCGTCATGCTAGAATTTGAAGAGGATTGAAACTATCTACTAATTCTTGGTATACCCTTTTTTAACACTAGAAGAGCTTTGGTAGATGCCCATGAAGGCAACCTCATCTTTTAGATTGGTGATGAACAAATGGATAAGATATTAAAGAATCTGAAGAAGGGCAGCTCATCCATGAGAATTGATGTAGTTGAATATTTAAAGGAGCAAAAAGAGGAGCCAATTTCGGAAACTATTAATAAAGTATTGGGAGTCATTTTAAGTACAGATAGTTTTTGCCTCCCAAAATACAAACTATTGGATTTAACTGAAAATTCTGTCAGTTTCTTCATTCCCTATGTTATTAATAGTTTTTTTTAATAGAATATGGCATTACTAAACTTACATTTCCTATGTTAGTTTTTTTAATAGAATATGGCATTACTAAACTTACTTGGATTTCTTAATTTGATCAATTATTTTCATTTTATTATCTTGTAGTATGTAGCTTATTTATAGGCTACTAAACCGCCATGTGGAGAAACAAGTGGTAGCAAGCTACTGATTATAAACCCCGGCTGAGGGTAAAAGGTAGAGTACGTTAAGCTATTGACATTAAACAAGCGCTACTTAGGCAATAACATAAAAATTAGGATTTTTTATTTTTTAGTTTATTTTGCTGATACTTGTTATTTTTATTTTTATGCTTATTTTATAGGGAGTGAATTGATGGATTTTATGGTGGAAAGTGTCTTCAAATTCCACAACCAACACCATCACCACCTCAATGACCATAAGTATTCTTGCTCTAACTTTGTCTTTATTGTTCTTTATTTTTCTTTATAATTATTTTTCTCACATTGAGGACAATGTGATGTTTAAGTATGCAATTGTATATCAATTTTGTGTGAATTTTGCATCTATATTGTGTTAGTTTTTTATTAGGTTAGCCTTGTGTTAACATTTGTTGCATGATGTGTGCATTGTGTCAATGTGTCAATTGTAAGAATTGAATGGAATTCGTTTCTCTTTGAACATGGTCATTTAAATTGTCAAGGCCTAGTAACTTATGAATTTTGTGTTTTAAGTGTCATTAGGATGAATAAGTATGTTAATTAGGATATGACACCTATTCTTTCACTTTATGAAATTTGTCTATATACATTTATATTTATAGTCAATTAAATTGGTTAGCATCATTAGTACCCTTTCATGAGAGTAATTGACTAAGAAAAATGAGGTAGGCTAAAAATTAAATGATGAAAAATGAGTTAAATTCCTATTCTATTTACTTTTTTCAACAAAATTGGGTTAAGAATATGGTCAGTAGCCAATTAAGAGCTATGATATACCTGAGTAATTGGGGGTATTCACGAAAAAATATCTGTTTTAGCGTCAAAAGGCTAGAATGACACTCCAAGCAAACTAAATAAAATGACATAACCTAGCTGAGTAATTGAGAGACATTCATGACAAGGTATTTACCTTCGCGTCAAAGGACTAGAGAAAATTTGAAAAATGATGTTACAATAAATAAAATATAATGATCTTTTACAAATAAGAAGAATTTTCATGAAAAGATAATGATAGTTTGCCTTTTTGATTGATTAATAATAATCAATGCAAGCTTACAAGTGTCATAGGTGTATGAATAGGGTGTTAATATTTTTATTGATATGTATATTCAAATAAATGTACTTAAACATGAAGGGAATAAGTTATTATGTTAGCATGTTTTAAGTGATTGATATTTGAGGTTAAATTAATTTCATTAGATTTGATGTCATTGTATCATTATTGAATGTTGCATGATTGTGTGTTTATGTGTTTTGTTTGTTTTTTATTTTAGTTTTGCTTAAGAACAAGTAAAGGTTTATATGTGGAGATATTGATAGGTGTAGATTATAGTATGTTTTCTAGGTTTTTAAGTGTGTTTTTAAGTGTTTTCTTAGATGATTATCATGTGTATAGGACTTAGAATAGTGTTCTTATTAGTGTTTGTATGTGTTTTAATTGTTTGAATGGTTTAGACCAAAAATTTTGACCTTGATTTTATATTTCAAAGGGTATTTGATATGTTTGTGAGTGTATGAAAACATGAAATTGAAGAAAAAAAAAAGAATTGGAAGCATGAAATAATGCTGGTCACAATTGTGACACCAGTCATGATCGCGACAGAGAGCAGATTTCTGCTTTTTTAACTCGCAAGTTTTTTTGTACTTTTAATGTTTTAAGACTATTTTTAGAGTCGAATTACATGAAAAAAAAAACTAGAAAGAACCCTAGATGCCTTAAAAACTATTTAAGAATAAGAAAAACAAGAAAAAAGACAATGACCACTAGGTCAAAAGAAGACGAAGAGGAGAGAAATCAAGAGAGCTTCAGTGAATTCCAAATTTCTAGATCGAGACTCTAACTAGTTTTTCTTTCTTTTTCCTTTATATTTGTCATTGTCTCGAATGTTAATTTGAATTTATAAGATGTTTAACATGATTATGGGTTTCCAAATCCATATTAAGGATTATTCTTGAATTGTTTTGTTCAACTTTATTCTTGTTGAATTCAATACATCTATGAATTTTTGTGATAATTTTTATGCTTATACTTAGTAATAAATCGAGATATTGAATCAAGTCATATGTGTTAAGGTGTGCAATGAGATTTGGTAACTTAATAGACTTACAATTATCAAATTAATTAACAGTTGAAGAGAGATCATAATTATGAAATTAATTATCCTTAGTATTGCTTCAAATCTAGTTGAATAGTTAGGAATAGTTTTATGAATCGAGAGGTTATAATTCTATAAGTATCGAATTTAATTAGGGTTACTTGATTAGATCTCAAGAGAGGGTAATGAAAACTTTAGGATATCTAGGATCGAACATAAATTAACAAAACAATGATAGAATAATTCTTAAGTCTCAAACTTTTATCAAACTTATTTTATTGGAAACTCAATTCTTTACTTGTTTCATTTTATTAGTTGTTTTAATTTCAATTATTTATTTTAATTCAAATCAATCTTTAATACCTTCGACAAAGCTCTATTCAAGTTGTTAGGTATGTATTGGTCATCATGGGAACGATACTGTTTATACTACATATTATAATTCGTAAAATTAAGATATTGAAAGTGAAGGTAGATTGCTACATGATAATTGTTGACAAGTTTTATTAGAATGCTACATGATAAAACTTGTCAACAATTATCACGAGGCATTCTACGTTCATTCCATTCTAAAGCGTACGTATTGTCATTTAAATGTGAAGGTGAACAAGCAAATCGTTGTCACGAATGATGGTATTCTTTCGGCATAGAGGCCGAGGATAATCTAGATATACTAGGTATAGATCTTATATCTGCATGTAATAACTATATCCTTCTAATGTTTCACGCATATAACATTAATGAAGAAAAGAGCAGACTATATCATATCTTAAAACCATGTAAACAGATATATAGTTGTTTTCTTTCCTTAGTGAAGCTGCTGTGTAAAATAGAAATAGAAGAAGAGCAACTGCAATATCACAAACAATTTGGAATGAAATATTTATCTGCATCACATTGATCAATTATGCATGCGCAGGTGACTCAACATAATCTACCTCTGACCTTTCATCAAATATCCTTCCCCTTGCCTTATTTGCCTGAAAATGGAACAAAATCATTAAAAAAAAGGTCCCTCGCAAATGGCATACAAGTGAAATTTATTGGGCTAGTTAGCTGGTTGACCCTAAGAGAGATACCAAGTTAAAACTTCATTGTGAGATGACAGGGAAAACACACACCTGCTTTTCCCAATGGGTACCGCATGTAACAATAGAGAGTAGAATTATTTGCACAAAGGAACCAAGTTGTATTCCAATCCACAAGCCATAGCCTCTTAGCCTTAAAGGAAAAGCTAAAATAGCAGCTGCTGGAATCCCTAAGAGATAGAATGCCCCTAGGTTAATGTAAGCCCCTATGTGCTGCCATCCGCATCCCCTAGAAATACCTGAAACAAAGTAATTAATTAGTATCTTACCTGTCTTGGATTGCTCAGTATCAGAAATATTTTCGAGTACCTGAAAATAGGCCTTGGAAACCATCTAAAAAGACTGAAACACAGACCAAAGGAGCCATTCTCGTGACGTAATTCACTACTTCCTTTTCATTGCTGAAGGTGTAACCAAAGATACTACGGGTAGCAAAAAGCGTTGAGCTTAATATGAGCGATTCTATGATTGTAAGCAACATTGTAACGTATACGGCTATACGGGCTCCATGTGGGTTCCCTGCTCCTAATTCATTCGAAACTCTAGTGCTGCGGGAAAAGAATGTTATTGATCAGATATGGCAAACATATGGAATAGAAATAACGTGTTAGATCTGTATTCTGCTGGAGCGATATATATACCTCGCTGCCGCGCCAAGTCCATTATGTACTGAGTATAATGTTTGAATAGTTGTGAGACTACAGAGTAAGAAAAATGTCAGTTGTTGTCAGCATTTGCACCAAAACCATTAATTTAAACCACTTTTACAATACAGTATATGTAATTTACTTGCATGCATATCCGAGTACTATTTTCAAAATTTGGATAAGTACCACACTGAGAGCACCGAGGCTTCGAGCTTTGGATTTGGTAGAAGTCCCGAGAGCAAGACAAGTAGCTCAAATGACCAACCTTCGAGGCTACATGAATCAATATGAATCCATTATCAAAGACAATTTTAAGAAAATTTAAACAGTGATAATGAAATAATTAGCAAACACTTGCCAGATCATTACTGCAGATGGGATGGCAAATCGAAAGAACTTCCCTACACTGTGGAATGCCTCTCTAGTAAATGGCGCCCGAGTTTTGGCACAGACAGAAGATAACTTCATATAAACTCCAAGAAAAGTGATATTCAACCAAATGGATATGCACATCGCAAATGCTGCTCCAATATTTCCTAGGTCAGTCTGGTTTACTAAAGCCCAACATAGAGGTACGTGAATGCAAATCGTGACACCAGAGGCCACCAGCATTGGCATGACCAAACTCTGTACTTGATAGTATCTAATAAGTGGCTGAAGAACCGCATGACCAAAAAGTCCCGGAATTAGGCAAGCCAAAAACTTTCCTGCTTCGTATGAAATTGCAGGGTCTTGTCCAATTAAAACAAGAACTTTTCCCATGAATATCCATAGAACAGAGAGAGGGAGCGAGAACAATAATAAGCAGAAGATAGCAGTATTAGTTTCCACTCCCAATTTCTGATATTGTTGTGCTCCATAAGCTTGCCCGCATATAGTCTCCAATGCACTAGCCATCCCTAACTGTGTATGACATGTTTTAGATAGAAACATAAACACATGTTTCAGATAGAACATCCTAGGTTTTGCATTTTCACGAAAACACACATATTTCAAAATGCAAAAGCTATCAGATAACTGCTTAATAACCTTTGCACCTTCTAATGCATATAAAATAAATTTAGATTTTTCATCTTATGTAAATTATCAGCCTGTTCTTAACACACTATCTATCAACCTTGTTGATTTTTATTAGAGTGTGCGGAGGACTCAATTAAAAAAAAAAACTCATAACATAATATATTAATTGTAATATTTTAAAATCACAATACTCTCACCAATTCTCCACTCCACACGAACGCACACCTCTCGCTTTATTACACGGCACACACTCTCACATGCCTCACTCACACCTTTTTAATTGTTTTTCAACTAATTACACACTTATTATGAAGCTTGGCTCCTTTTATACCCATCTAAAGTCGGTTGTTAACGAGTTAAACTTTCTATAATATTCTAGATAATGTTATTCTATAATATTAGGGAAAGTGTATATAAAAGATATTAATGTATATAGAATGGAAAGCTTTTAAAGTGATCACAAGAGAGGACGTCAGTGTCTTTTTAACACTTCCCCTCACCGACTACTCTCTCGTTCTTAAAGTCATACCGAGTTGCCTTCTAAATTCTTCAAATTTTGTTATGTTGATTCCTTTAGTAAATAAGTCTACAACTTGCTCTTCTGTTTTTGCATATTTTATCTTGATTTTTCCTTGTACTTTTTTTCAAAAAAAGTGATAGTGTACCTCCACTTGCTTGGTTCTTGTACGAAACACCAGATTTTCCTCCAAATGTATTGTTGATTGATTAACACAATGTAGCTCCATTGGATAGTCTATTGATTGATGGAGATCCACCATTAGTTGTTTTATTCATTCACCTTCTTATGCTGCCATTGCTACTGCACAATAATCAACCTCAGTGGTTGATAAAGAGACTATGCTCCACATTCAAGTTTGAACACATTTTTAATGGTTGATCTTCGAGTATCATGGTCTCCAGCATAGTCGACATCTCAGTACCACACTACCTTGCATATACTTCCCTTTTTATATAGTAGTCCTAAGTCAAGCATTCTTTTGATATACCTGAGTATGCATCAAACTGCATCTAAGTGAGGTTTTCTTGGATTTGCCATGAATCAACTAGCCACTGCAACAACAAATGTTATGTCAGGCTGTATTATTGTTAGATAAATGCTTCCCATAAGTTGTTGATATATTGTTGGATCTTCTAACTCATAACCTTCTTCTGAACAAAGTTTAGTATTTACCTCCATTGGGGTAGAAACTAGTTAGTCAAGAATTCCAAACTTATGCAACAAGTCTTTAGCATAGTTTTGTTGACACAAGAACATTCATCCTTTGACTTGTCTACTTCAATTCCAAGGAAATGCTTTAACTCTCCAATTTTCTTCATTTGGAAGCGCATTGAGAGATTACTTCGAATCTGCTGAACTTCTTTTTCATTATCACCAGTAATGATACATTGACAAGCACTATTGCCAACTCTCCATTCTCATTTTTCGCAAACAAGCATGAGTCTACCAAAGCTATTGTGTATCCATTTTTATTAAGAATTCAACAATCTTGCCATACCTTTGGTGCTTGCTTTAACCCATAAAGAGCCTTCTTTAATTTACATACATAACTTGCGTGGGCTTTGTCTTCAAAACCTTAAGACTGCTCCATATATACTTCTCTATTAAGTTCTCCATTCAAGAAGGCCTTCTTTACATCCATTTGCCAGAGTTTCCAAGATTTATTAACTGCAAGCAGGACATATACTTTTGAGATCTTTGCTACTAGACTCAACGTTTCATCATAGTCTAGCTCGTACTCTTAAGAAAACTATCGTATAACCAATCAAGCCTTGTACCCTTCGATTGTTCAGTCAGTTCGTCTCTTTAACTTGAAAACCCACTTACAAGAAATTGGTCATGCATTCTTGCGTTGTGGCACCAAGTCGTAAGTTTGATTATCTTTTAATACTTGAATTTCTTCATCTATTGCTTTATTCAAGGCATTATGATGCTTCTTCGTAGCTTGTTGGCTCAACTATTCCTTTTTTTTAATGCTGCATTTGCATACTTGGGATTTGGCCTTTTTTTGTCTAAATGACTTGTCTACAGATAGTTGAAGAACATCTTGTACTTTGGCTCTTTTAATTGACTTGATCTTTCTCCTTCAAGAGTTGTATAATTCACTCTAGTTTATCATGGCTTTTCCTTGATGACGTGTCATTAATCTCTACCAACTCTTCTATCGGTCTTACTTCTTGAAGTGACTCTTGTGATTTGTTAAGCTCAGACGGCTCTTAAACTCTTTCTTGTAGATTTTCTTCAATTGCTTTGGAATCAGGGTAAAAAACAACTTGTGGCAACTACCATAACGATGCCTCCTCGAACACCACATTTCTTAATACATAGCATCAATTTGTTATTGGATCACAAATCTCCAACCTTTTCGTTTGTTGTCATATCCCATGAATATGCATCGAATGACCTTTTTATCAAACTTACTCCGCAGGTGGTTTAGACAACCAATGACTTGAAAATGACTAACTGTAGGTTTGACATTCCACAGCTTTTCAAATGATAAGATAAATTGCAGTCGAGCTTGATCAATCTGTTGATAATGTATGCTATTGTCTTAATACACTTGAGCCAAAATCTAGGTGGTACATTTTTGGCATGTAGCATGCTTTTGCATATTTATGCCAAGTGGCAACTCTTCTTTTTAGCAATCTCATTCTATTATGGGGTGCTCGAACAACTGAACTGTCGGCGAATTTTATTTTCTCATAGGTAGTTAAAAAAATCTTTGGATGTGTACTCTCCCCCATTGTTTGTATAGAGGAATAGTATTCTTCTTACTATATAAATTCATTACCTCATGATAAAAAAAGGTATGACATTAGAACCCTGATATTCTCTCTTGATAATTACCAAAACTCTCACCAAAAAGACTAACTTGAGCGCCGGAGGGGCTTGCCGATAATCAACCCCCGGCGTGCCTTTTATTGTTTTGCAGGTGTCTCTCAGCCAAAGCTATTCAGATTCATGGATCCAAATAATGACGTTCAACCCTAGCAGACTCAGACAAAACCACAACCCATACATACGTTGAATAATTATCAATAAAAGTGATCATCTATTGAAATCCACTAATGGATGGTTGTTTCACCCATCCAAAAACATCAAAGTGAATCACGTTTAGCTTTGTATGTTGATTTTTCGCAAGGAAGTTGACGTGCTTTTTCATATTGGCATACAACACATATTGTATTATCACGTACATCTCGTCGAGGAAGATCTTTAAGCAAGGACTTCTTCATTAGTGCCTTCAGCATGTGATAACTCACATACCCAAGCCTTGCATGCCACAAATCAAGTGTCTCATTTTTCCTTATCTTATTTACATTTGTCGTTAGTGCAGTCATAATATAGACAGACTCCAAACATTGCCCTTGCATGATGGATGTACTTGTTGACTTCAAGCTTCGATACACCTTTACATTTTTTGGACCGAACACTACATAATTTCATGAATAGGTGAGATGTGAAACAGAAAGTAAATTTTTCTTTATACCTGACACATGGTAGACATTGCTCAACTCTACCATGTGATGATTGTATCGAGGCACTATTATAGTCTAACTTGCATTGCCCAATGACTTAAACTAGACTGATTCACAGCTTAATTTGGACTGAAATACAGTTCTACAAATCAATTTCTATCTTGTACTGGGAAAGTTAAAGGAAAATTTTTCCTTTCTTGTTTTTAAGAAGATTTAAATCCATAAAATTGACGTGAAAAGTCATTAAATGAAGCACTAATCTCTAATTGATTACTGTTTTATTTTTTTTTTTATCGAAATTGACTCAGTAAGAACTGGATAAATTATTAAATTTTAAAGCACAGGTTACGCCACATTTAAACTAGTCTTCGACAGTAAAAACATTTTATTCAATAAAAACTGAAATTGAGACAGCCCTTGAAAAGTAGAAATTATTTGCACGTGTAGGAGTCGTAACGATGAGAAGAGGACGTTAGGACGAGGTTTTATGTCTGCACGACACCTGTTACTCCCTAGGGGCTAGGAATAGACTTCTCATAATACTTTTCCTTGTCTTGGGATGCCACAAAATGACCAGTCAACCACAGACTTGTGGGCTTTTTGGCATTTTCCCACATGTAATTGGATGCACTGATTGTCGGTCCCTCGCCACGTCCAATATTATTCTGAGTAATCCTTTTATTCGGTGGGGGGTTGGTAGGGTCAGGACTCAGGCGAATGATATGATTAAGTATAATCACCAGAAAAATATTCTAACGGAGGAAAAATTAAATATTTTTATTTTTAATATATATATATATAAAAGGGTGAAATTATTTAAAAGTCAGTGATATATTAAAGGGGTGTTTGTTTCCGTTTTTATTTTTGATTTTCTGTTTTTATTTTCAAATTTGATAAAAAATCTTGTTTG
>JANZXV010000009.1:163322-175691 GCA_027576455.1 Erythroxylum roigii
CTTCAGGCACAATTTTATCTATAACACCATTTATATCCAAAACACTCATTTAAAAACATTATAATATTTTTAATTTTTACCAAAAGTTCGGGGTCCAACATTATGGGATCTTGCATAGCTCTTTGTGAAAAGAGGGATCATAGATGCAAAATCTAGTGTGATTAGAAATGATTTGCGTTATAACGAGATCTTGAGTAACGTTACGTTAGTTTGATGGTGACTTAATGTAATGATCCTCGCCGATACCTTTCTCATATGGTCACACGCTCCACTTCCTATATGATAGTGAGAATGAATATTTAAGGTTAAGAAAAAAAAGCATAAGTTGCTATAAACAAAGCAATTGTTGCTACGACTAGACATTCGTTGTTTTTCTCAAGCATGTGTTACCAATGGAACATATGTTGTTGCTAATGTGTACAAGTGAGAGATGTAGCAAAATAATTTAATGTATCCACATTGGCACAAGAAAACCAAAGTAAGCAAGTAAGCTTGGTTTTACAAGAAAGACAAAGCTATCAAGTAAGTGGTTACTTGTGGGAATATCTAACCCTTTTTCTATTTCTCTACATAAGTTGTAAAAGAGAGAATGTATGCAAAAGCTTCTCCCACCCACACTTAAGGCTCTCGCAAAAACATTGAGTTTTCCCTTATGTTCTTATTTCTTTGAGTCACCATTTACAAGGCTTGAAATTTGGGGTGTGAATTAGAGTGAGTAACTTTGGCAGCCACTCACAACATCGAAAAAGAGCAAATTCAAATTACTTGGAGTTGTTAGAGCACAAGGTGGACTTATAAAGCAAGCATAAGAGAAAAAGACTTGTCAAATTTGAGAGATAAGGTCTCACCACACCTTCCAACAAAATTTATATTATTATTTTAAAAATAAAATAGTCTACAAATTGATGCTCGAATTTTAGATTCAAATTCAATTAAGTGCTTAGAACTTTTATTTTAATTTTAACTTAAAAAAAATATTCAAACTAATGTCTCAATTGGTATGAATAATAAAGGTTTTTTTTATCAATAATCTAGAAGCAAAGACCGGGTTGAAATTAATGCAAACTATAAGGAACATTGATCTAATTAAACTCTATTTTACAAAACTCGAAGAAGTCTGTGTTGGGTGAGTCAACATTTACTTACTCGGGGGGACAGGAGAGGATGAGCCAGCTAGCAATCACTATGGCGGAGTCCTTTGGCATTTTGTCTGCAAAACGACAATAAAAGTGAAATAAACAGAACAAAATAAGCATAAAACGCGTCTTCGTTTTTGTCCCCACACGTCCTGCACCATTTGCCTGTCCTGAATAGTCACATTCTACTCCTCCTGCCTGCTTCTAGATTTAATGAATGAACTTCCATTGTTACGACGGGATAATCTGGTGGACTAAGTTAAAAGCTTTGGTTGCTGAGTGACTTCTTTCGCTATCACCTCACACACTCATTCACAAAACAATAATGGAGGCGGCACTTGATTGTCGTATTGCTTCTTTCTTTTCTTCTTTACCCATTACCATTCACATTCTCAACTTGACTTCTCCTTTTATATATATATATCCTGATCACATACGGGTGTTCTTACCTTTGCTCATGCTCTTAATTCTTTTAAAAGAGGGGGCTCTTTCTGGCTTCTTTCAAAGAGTCGGAGACCTGCCGTGCCGACCGACTTAGTCTCTGTTGTCATACAACATTAATAAATCATGGATTCAAATTTATTGTTCAACTTTGTTGACCAATCACTTCATTTATCGAATTAAATTGAATTGGTCTCTCTTACTTTTATATAATTAAATTAGTTTATTCACAAAGATGATATTGGATGTGGTAGGTATAATCAGTTTACACAAGTTAATTTTATTTCTAAACAAAGATTAGTGTATAATTCTCTTTAGAAAACTTTTAAATAAAGGGTTAATTTTAATTTTTAAATTATTTTTAATTTTATCTAATTATTTGAGAGTTCAAGTTATAATTAAAGTCGACGTAAAAGTTGTTTTATGAATACTAATTTTTATAAAAATAAAAAATAATAATTAAATCTTTAGAAAAAAATTTTGTAAGGGTTTTTACCTGTAATTTATTTAAATATTTAGAAAACAATTAATTAAAATAAATAGGTTATTTTAATTTTAATTTATTGTTTCATTAAATAATTTTTCATATATTATATTACATGTAATTATGGAAAATTGACAGCCGCAACTTTCACGTATATATATATATATAAACTTGGAATTTAATAGTGGCTCACTGCTAAAGGACAATGGTACATTACCGCGTGATGACTAAATGTAAAGCAGTGACAGTTCTTCCAAGTGATTACATGTTATTCTCTTAAAGGGGCTGCGACGCATGCTACTTTATATATCTTGGGATATTATTCTGTAAAAAGAAAATGAAGAACTTTCATTGTATTCTCATATTTATACCGCATAATACAAATATTTTCAAACTATCAAGATTAGTTATTACATTCGAAACATAAAATCAAATACAATACAAATTTAATTTGTAAGTGTCAAATTTTTATAAAAGTGTCAAATTTTTATCAACTTGGAAAGACGGCTTTAAGTGATTTCTTCCAAAAGTCGACCCAACTTTGAGTAGAAGCGGTAAGAAATGGGTTAGAGAGCGGGGCTTCTCCATCTCTCAACCATTACACTCCTTGGCTCATCCCATCCCACTCTTTTTCCCTTTCTTCTTACCCCGAGATTATCCAGGGGCTCTTTGGTCATTTCTTTCCACAATATTTCTTTCCCGCCACAACTACTTACCGTTTCTTTCCACGGTTCCTATCAACACCTCACCCTGAAAACCTGGTCTCTTCCTTTTCCAGCGATATGACCACTCCTCACCCTACTGATTTTCCACCCCTACCCATCACCTTTGATCCCTTCCTAGCACATGTTTTGTGATAGTTCATTCCTACACTTAGGAATTTATCTGCTATATGAAGTGCATTTCATTTACATGCATCATATTCACATACATACATTAATTATGATTTAGTATACATTGCAAAAATAGTATATGCACTCATTTGATTTATTCCGAGGTATGAAAGATTTTAAATGTTTATGTTGTGATTACGTGATTGTGAATTGATCATGTCTTGAATTCTAGTTTGATGGACTATAATTAGTGAATTGAAATTTATTGTCACAATTAGGTGATTAATAAAGTGATATGTGCATCTAGTATAGGAAAAATGTTGAATAATGAGATAAATTGATACATGAAAATTTAGGTTGACTAGACCTATGAAATAGTGACACATGGCATTAATAATATAGTGACAAATGGCTTGAATCCATAACTGACAAATGGTGATATAGTTGAATGACACATGGCCTAGTGATTAAATGACAAGTGGACTAGTTATGAAATGACAATTGGTAATGTAAGAGGAAAACACATAACATGGCTCTCCATTTGACAAGTGGCATGACATGTGTCCACCTTCTCCTCCACTCACCTACACCCACGATTTTCACACTTGAAAGACCACCCTCTTTCATGTTTTTCGTTAGATGTTCTTTCCCTCTTCTCCTCACCATTGACACCCTCACACAACTTCCATAACCTTGAATTTTGCCAAAATTTCTTTAGCCTTCATCTTGTAAATTAAAACCCTTTAATCCCATCTTGTTCTTAATGTATGTTTGATGCTTTGGAGACTTGCTTAGCTTGTTGATTGAGGAAATCTTAAGACAAACAAGTAAGTATTTGATTACCATATTGAGTTATATGTGAGCATAACATCCATAAAGATTGGTTAGGGATGAATTGAGATGAATTGCATGTAAGGTTGAAGATGAGATGTGTTGGAATTTGATGAATGAATGTATGATTTCTATTTTGTTTTTAATGCTTGAAAATAGTGGATTATATGGATGGTTAGATTGAGATTTGAAGTGTAAATGATGATGTAACTATGTAGAAAAATGGATATATTGGGAGTGTTCTAGATATTGATAAGTCAGGGTTATATGTATAAAGGTGAATGATAGTTCTATTTTGATCATGATGCATGAAAGACTATGATTTATGAGTTATCAATTGAATGATTTTGAGTAGGAATTGGTGATAGAAATTGATGAGGAAATGAAGTATAATTTAGTTATAATTGAGGTATGATTAATAGATTAGTATGATGGTGTTAAAAAAAAAATATTGAAGGAAAGGGATGGTGAACTGTCTGTTCACCCATTCCATGATCGTGGGTAGAAGCTCAAAATTTTGGAAAACAATTATTGAAGAAAAGGGATGGTAAACTGTCTGTTCACCCATTCCATGATCGTGGAAGCAGCATGAGCTTCTACACACGATCGTGGGAAATGCCCTGGAGAAGAGAAGTTTCTGTTTTGTCTTTACACGATCGTGAAAGGTAACCACGATCATGGGAAATACTTGGGAAGTGAAAAAAACTATGTTTTGTTTGATTGCTGAACCAACTAAGGATAAGTTACTTTACTTTGGTGTATTTGGATTTGATTAAGGTTTAAAATGAACTAGAAGGTTGTTTGATTGATTGATTAAGGGTTTGATAAGTTTAAGTTCATAAATGATGTTAGAATTTAGGACAAGATTGTTGATATTAATGCATATGAATTTGGAAAATATGAGTTGTTAAAGAAATGAAGGTGTTCTTATGAAAGCAAATGTGACGCAAGGGATATAAGTCATGAATTAGGTACGACTGAATGAGAATTAGGAAGTTACGTAAGTATGGAGTGTTAGGAAGTGATGGGTAAATGTTTGATTGAATGAATTTATAAGTAATCGAGATGTCTTGATGCATTAATCTAATCACCAATAAGTTATATACAAACTATAATGAATGAATGAGCAAGATTTGTCAAAAAGCGTACATACCCGGGGAAAATCAATTGAGTATGCATTGAACATGACACATATACATGTGTATGATTAAGTATTCATTTGATTAAACAAGTTAGTAATGTATATGTATGTGTATATTGCACGATATAGAAGAACAAACTAACCGACTGCGTCTAGACATTGTTAGATCGTCAAGGCAATAGCTATCTAGAGTTTACTGTGAGTCAACCTAGATGTTCCCTTACCATAATCTAGTTGCTTTGTTTAAAATTCAGTTATTGAATTGCTACTCATGTGATTGTGATAATTCTGGACCATCAATTGTCCGAGGAGAATGATATTCGGGGATGTATTGGAAGTGTTTTGTAAATGTATGTGAATATAGAAATATGTATTCTCAACTGAATGTTGAATGCCGAACTTGATCCAAAGAATGTGATATATGACTGGAATATATTGAATGTAAAATAATAAATACATCATATGTGAATTTTTTCATCTCACTACATTGAAATACATGAATAGATAAAGGAGTTATGACCGGAGTGACCCAACTGAAAAAGAGCTTAAAGCTCATAAAGTGCACAACGAGCCGCATGCACAGTTATCAATAAGCCCAGTATCCATAATGGATATGGGATAGTATATAAAATGAGCCCGGTATCCACAACAGATACGGGACAGTTAAATAGGCGCTCGATAAATGTAAGTGAGTCTTATGCGCATTTGCATCTATATCTTTACATGTGATCATGAGATTGATTGCAAATAAATGTTGAATTGTGTTGATATAATGATGTGTAATGCTTGTGTACATGTTGATGATATAAAGAATTGAGATAAATGATTGGATTATTCTGAAATGACTATAAGAAGTCTTTGTATTCATAATATGCTTGTTGAAATATGACGAGCAATGTGATAAATACGGGATTTGATTTTGGTTGATGTGCTATACTAATTGAATTATGTTTGATACGTGAGATATTTATATTCTGTTTGAGTGAGTGCATCGATGATGGTTCACTTATTGAGTTTACAAAACTCATCAAAATTGCAAATGTTGATTTTCAGGTACTGAGGAGACCTAGCTTCTAAGGCAATCTAGTAGTAGTCTAGTATTGTCAATTTTGGAACAAGAAATGGCTCAAAGGTCAATCAGCTGACACTAACTAGTATAGATAGGATATGTAATTAGTTTAACATTCCACTTTATGTAAAATGTCTTGTAAAGAGTAGCAAATTCTTAGATGTTGTTGCTAATGTATATATATGGATTATGTATTGTAATGCAACAATGTATGTTCAAGTTAATAAATCAAATGGGAAGTTTTGATCTTCTTAAATACTTGTGTTACATATGATGTCTTAATAAGTGAATGTGATTGCTCTCACATGCCATTCCCATAGGGTATATTCTCAGATAATCTATAGGTATTCGGGTATATACACTATGGTAGTGGTGTGTTACATGTTTCCTCCTCTCTATCTCTTACGACAGCTCCCACCCAGAAAATATGGAAGCAAGTCGTCAAAGACCAACTTACATCTTCCCTTACCTTCAGCCCACCCCAGGAGATTGACAGTAAGTTGGTGGTTTGTCCAGATCTTGAAACACTTCAAGAAGGCTTTAGAAGATGGAAAATAACTATCGTGGGATTCTTTTTTGATCATCGGCCAGCTTTTCTTCTCATCCAACATTGGGCAAACAAACTATAGAAACAAAGAGGACTCACCGATGTCTTGCTCTCATAGGATAACCTTATTTGTTTTACTTTCTCCACTACCTTTGAAGTGAACAACGTTTTGGAAAATGGACCTTGGCACTTTGGCAACTAGCCTATATTCTTGCAAATGCGGCAACTTACCTTATGGTTTGACTCAATCAAGGTCCAAAATGTACCCCTTTGGATCAACTTCCATAGTATCCTGCTTATCTCTGATTTGGTTTAAACACACTACCCCCGACACGATGCATGCATATAGTTGTTAGCAAAAGGGAATTTAAACACCAAGGATAGGCTAAATAAGATCTTAAATATTCCAATCAAATGTGCCTTATAAGGATTAGAACTAGAAAAATGTCTCACCTATTTTTTTGGATGACTTACCTCCAAGATGATTTTGGACCCCATAATGCATTTCTATAGTGAGAGAATCTACTTATTGAATTGGTATGATATTCTGGAATGGTCTGCCTAACGTCACAAAAGGAAGGACATAAACTGGGAGATATTCAAAATAACCCTAGAGGCGATAGTGAGGGCAATTTAGATGGAGCAGAATAGGATATTATTTGAATACAAGCATTAGGACACAAAGATGATAGTGGTAGAGATTATCCGAGGGCTCAAGAAACACGTCCTTGCCCTAGGATTACACTGTTTATGTTTTGTTGACATATGCTCAAGATGGAGATTAACGTGAAGTAGCTAGAAAGAAGATAGGGAAATTAGGCGGATACATTGAAGTCAAGTAAAACATTCAAGTTAGGCATACATTTGGAAAGCGTAGATATTGAGTTAGAAGGACTTTAAAAATTAGAGAAAATTAGTTAGCTTACAGGAAATGGGAGATAGGATATCTATGATTAGTCCTGCAATTAAAGTTGAGCACTAGAAAGCATATTGAAATCATGAATCGAGATGATCAGCTGATAGAGGAATCCAACCTACTAAACTTGTTACTTTAAGAGCCCACCTTCAAAAAGGGAACACCTAATTGCTGCATCTGGGGATTAGTTGCGCAAATAATTAATGTGTGAAATATCAATTATTCTATCTACGGAATGAGTACATGAGTAGTAGATGAGGTTCTTATATGTATTTGTTTTATTAACAGATATAAACATAGTTTTGCTAAATGCATTATTTGATTTTAAAAAAATACTAGAAAATAAATGTTGAATAATCGGTAAACTATTATTAAATAATTAGTAGGACTAAATAAAACAAGTTAATGGTATAACCATTTAAATAAACTCTAACCATTAGATTTAGTTGAATAGATTATTCTTATATGATAAATAGTAATATATTTCATTTTTACTTTTATCAAAATTATGAATTTCATAAATTAGTATTTGTTGAATTAAAGAAAATTATAATCATGCTAACAAAACATATTACTATAAACGATTCATTATAGTGATATTAGTAATTAGATTTATCATATGAAAAATTAAGTAATATATAAAAGATGAAACAATATATAAAGACAAGGTAATTAATAGATTAATTAAACATCAAAAGTCGATATTAGCATATTAATGATATGATTGTGAACAAAGAATAATCGAGTGCATTTACCAAAAAAAAAAGAATAATCGAGTGTAGCTCAAGACATTGTTACGAGATCAAACTTGATTCAAAAGCAAAATTGTAGTAAGAGCAACGTAAATTTTCTTACAACTAAAGAAAAATTTAGGACTAGCAATCAAGTAAATATATAGATCAAAGATGATATTCCTTTCATTTAGTTGAACGATAAAGGTTGCTCCTTGTGCACTTATCCTTCAAAAAATCACTTTCACCTCTTTTTCTAGTGTCCTTTCTCTGTCACTATTTGAAAACAAATCCTTCTCAAATTTGACATAAGTTGAGGAGACCTTTTCGAGTTCAAAAGCAAAGATAAATGCTACTGCTCTCGGATTTTTTAAAGATGTTGTCTCTATGCTATATAGGAAGAAATGAGCGTCATAAGTTTAAGTAGAATTTGAGGAATTTGATTCAAGTTACCAACAAGCTACTTCATTGGATTAAAGAGGCCACGGTTGCTAAAGGATTAGTAGATAGTATGAGTTCAAATCTATGAGAGAATTGGAATATTTAAGCAAGGTTATCTACTTGGTTTTCCTTTTAATTTTGTAAGTTAGAAATTATGTTAGAGATTAGGTTTCTATATATTGCTTTTAGTTGGTTCATTCTTGTTTAATATATTATTTAATTTTCAAAATAAAGTTATTGTAACCCCATCTTTCTTTTTAAAATTCACTTGTTACATTAAAACTGCATAACATTTAATGTTAGACTTTATTACATAATCCTTTTAGTATTAAAAAGACATTTTGATTAAGGTTTAAAGAAAACCTAGCTACTTAAAGAATTGGATTTTCAAATTAGGAAATTATTAATTGTGCTATAATTAAGTTTCTTTGAAAAACTTGAAATGTTTTGAAAATGTTGAATTTGAGACAACAATCCACCTATATGGAGTTACTTCAACCTAAAAAGTAGTTTTTTGTGTTGAATATTTTTTTTAGGAATGGGTCAAGCTGCGCAAACTATGTAGTAGACTAATCAAATGTTAAAGTCTTTACTATAAGCCGACTGAATGGTGAGCATAGGTTGATTGAACGTCCTTGAACCAAGTTATATTGATGCCTAAATATTTTGTATAATTTTTGAGAAATCACTTAACTAAGACATAGGAAGATCGAATAGGGAACATAGGTTAACTAATCGAACATATTGGAAGATGTTATTATACTAAGTAATTGTTGGCTATAATAGCAAGTAAAGGGGTATTAAACATAAAAACTCATATAATTGGTTATTAAACAAGTTTTTGAAATATTGAATACTTCTTGTATTAAGTAATATATATGAGTGTTTAGAGATTTTAAGAGTAATAAAAGTTGCCTAGTACTAATACTTATAGTTCTCATAGGACCAACACTCATAGTCACTTAATTTATACTATAAGATTGATAGGTGCATTCACAGAGTAATCTTTAGTATAATTTTTATTGGATACAGACATCACATCGTGAAGTAAAATAGTTGAACAGATAGTTGGAAGAGCATATTGGATCACACCTTCCTTATGAGATGTAGCTAGAAGAAATTTATATCGAGGAAGTGATTCTAACCAGAAAAAGGTGTAGCTTCTGAGGCCTCTAAGAATGAAAGAAGTGGAAACCTTATGTAGTGACAATGATGAGAATGACATCAAATTTCAAGAAAATATCTTAGGAATAAGAGAACTTAAAGAAGGTAAAAATGAGCTTAAGAGAAAAGATAACATGAACTACTATATGTGTATGAAATCAAAAAATATCGAGTACCAATGTCCTCTTCTTATAGATCATAAAGAGCAAAAAAGGAATGATAAGAAAGATAAGAAGGACAAAAAGAATATATATATATATATAAGATGACACTAGTGGTTTAAAGAGTGAAGAATGCAAAGGAAAGAATGTTCTTTAAGAAAAGAATATGTATCATTATTACACGATGACACAAAATAAAGGCATAAAATAATATATGCATAATATAGCCCCAATATCAATAAAAAAGGGATGTTATAAGTTCCACATCATTTTAGATATAAATAAAGAAGTGTGACATTTGTTCAGAATTATTATAGTCCTCTCTTTTATCAAAAGATCATGACATATGCTAGACCTTATTATTAGACAAGGAGACAACCTTTTTACCCGTAAACCAAATAAAGCTTAGAAATCCGTACATGTAATATCCTTATAAGTTTGAATCATATGGTTCACGATTATCAAATCATTTTATAGTTAGGTGCTTCTTTTGTGGTGGTTATAGTCATATTAATAGAACTTGCTTTCTAAAGAAAAATTTATCAAAATAATAGGTTAAAAATTATGAAAGACTAATTGTCAAGGATCCAAGTCTATGTATATACTTGAAATCAATTGACTTCTTTATGATGTAAAGAAAACGCAATAAGTGATATGAAAGTTTACTTGTGATAAGAAAATGGATAGATGAATGAGGAAGATAACAAAAGTGGCATCAAATGAGGAAAATTTTTTGATATCATTAAATAATTGAAACTTTGAACCTCAATGAAGAAAGAAAAATTACCAAGAGTCCTTATATAAATTAAGCAATAATGTTGGTCAACTAAATGGGGAGGGAAAAAAAAGGGAGAGCTTCTAAAAGAATGGAACTTTAGGAAGGATCATCCTTCGTATTAAAGTATTAGTGGTGGATAAAAAGAGGTAAAAGTTTGTTCTTATATATATATCTCATCATTCATATTGTGACTAAGAATTTGTACCAAAGGGAAAAAGACTTATCATATATATATATATACACACCTAGGAGAAGAAAGATGAATTTTTGATTGAGATTGAAACATGAATTTTAGATTGAGATTGAAACATATAATAATGAATATTACTCATGTCATGACTCACTTTTATGCACACCTTGAAGAGCACTTTGTATATATGCTTGCTTTTAAGTTAGAGCACAACACATTATGAATTAAAGTCCATCACTTTAGAAGTTAGATTTAGTTTTATATGTACTCTACCCAATTTGTATTGACAAAAGGGAAGAGATAAGTGATATATAGAAAGTTCATCAAATTTTTTGGGACAAGATTAGTGATATTGATTCTTAATTCACATATTTGGCATGGATTCTCTTGATCTTATAAGTTGAAGAGTTTTAACTTGAATCAATTAGATATCAAATTAAAAGTCGATTATTTCCATTAGCATGCTTGTATTAAGAGAAAGTCTTTTGTGATCCATATTACTTTGCCATAGGAAAAAGCTTGAAAATAAATCATTATATTTTAGTTTGCCCTCATGCCATCAAATGTTTCCATCAATATAAAAAAAAATGATGAGATTCTTGTAACAGAGGAGGTTACAACTTATAGTTTGATGATAACAAAAAGTTACTAGTAATAATTCTTTTTATCGTGATATTAGTAATTGAAAATTTCAAAGAATCAAGAAATAAATAAAAATTTAAAAATATTTGAAAAGTTAAACAACATATAAAGACAAAGTAATTAAACTGATTAATTAAATATAATCAAAAGTTTAATTGGCACCTCTAACATATATTTATATTGAATTTTGAAGAACATAACTAATGTGCCAAGTCTTTTGACTTGATTAATTAATTTAGTGAATTAGGAGGTTTAAAATTTAAATTGTAAAGAAGTATTTTTTTATTTAATAGTTAAGAAATGAGATTACTTCCCCATTTATAAGGAGCTGAAAATGTGATACATAATTATTCTATATGTACATATATTTTAAAATTTTTATAAGTACGTGACAATTAAATAAATGTTGGTGTTAAGAGTCTTCATTGTATGAAATTGCCTAAAGAATTGACTTGTTAAGTAGTTTAATAATTCAATTACATAAAAATGTTATTTATTTTAACAAAAGACTGCTACCAAAATGCAAATATTTATGACTAATTTTCACCTTTTTAGAGGTGAATGTCTGTTATTAACTTTTAAGGGGTGTGACTTGATGGTTGAGAGTGAGACTTAGTTTCAGTTAGGTCCTAAGTTTGATTTCATGCTGGCCCCTCTTTTAAGAATCTAGGGCAGCCGGGATTTTACCTATAGGTGGAGAATTAATTGGGCCCTTAATGATGGGGTGTGTCCGCTTAGCCAGCCTGTGAAGTGGTGTATTAGTTGAGCTTTCAGAGAGGTGTACCTGCTTGGCTCGCTTACGAGTTTCCTCGAATTTTTTTAAAAAAAAGTCTGTGATTAATTAAATCAAATAATATATATTGA
>JANZXV010000009.1:185695-198635 GCA_027576455.1 Erythroxylum roigii
TTATTCTTATGCAAGAAAAGTCTATGGGCATGAGGCCTACACCCATCAGTTTTTTTTGCACACTCATAATAAGAAGCATAACGGTGTGACATTCGTCAACACCCAATGTAGATAACTAAATGCATGTGAAATTTATGCTTTAATATTAATTGTTAATAATTATTACTTACTAATATAAACATTGCCTCCTAATAGGACCAAATACAAGAAAGCATTCAGCGATAGTCTCAGCACAAACAAGCTATTAATGAGAGTCAGACATATCTTAATGTAGTAGATGGTAGGGACCGTCATGGAAGGATCTTCAGGTTAAATTTATTTGCAAACACATGTTATTCGCAATCCTCTACATCCAGTACAACAACATCCAGTAGACGATCGACAACCAATAAAGTCAATAAACTTTGGAGCACAGTGTAGACATTAATGGAGTACATAGCCCAGCTCTGTAATGAGGTAGATGAGGTGAAGGGGAGGGATAACACTTCAGAGCATCCACAGTCACCAGGAAAATAGTACTTTATTTACTAGTAGGCAATAATTAAAATCTTTAATCTGTACAACTAGTTGGGTGATAGTAGCGAATCTTGTTATTAGGCTTTGGTTTGAAATCCCTGAGCTGAGCTTGTTCAAGTTTAATTTGTCAATTGTTAGAAAATAGCATGCGTGGATCAAAGGGGGAAAAGATTTAGCTTTTGTTAGTAAAGAGTTTTCCGTTTCCATACATCACTTTCGCATAGCATTATGTACAGTATACCTATACACATAAAGAAACTAAATACGGAGGACGTGTTGTGTCAGATGATGCACTCTCAGTTGACTAGTGCTTCTTGGTTTCTCTTTCGGCCTGGAAAAAGGAAAAGAAAAACCCACCCATCATTAATAAGAGTTACATGTTATGGATGCAATGCAAGTAAAAACAATTGTTAAGGAAAAATAATTGGATTGGTTACGGCTCTGATAGCTCTTTCCACAGCTTCCCATCCATATTTATCGACATATTGGACAACAGATTTTCTAGCGTCGAGGCTCATCATCTGCAGAACCTTTCTTTGATCTTCTGAGTAGTTGCCATTTACTCTCCCACCGATCTTCACATATTTCCTCACCCAATTCTCGTAGATGTAAGCTCCTCCATTGAATATGGGTAACACCAGCCATATGCAGAACACTAGCTTTAAGTAGGACCAGAATGGTAACCTATGTATATGAATTTATCATTAATCAAATATACATAGAGACAAACACAAATGCATGATATGATGTATATATATATAAGAAAGAAGGTAACGTACCAGACAAGAATTTTCGAAAAAGATAACTCAAACAATGTTATGAAAGAGTAAATGATCCAATATGTTAACCACTGCTGGTCATCAAGCGTGGAAGGACTTTCTATAGCTCGTAAGGAAGCATATCTGTGAGATAGGAATTTTATTAAATTAATAATAATAATGATGACGATGATAATGTCCCGTAGGAGACGAGGATCCGTAGGACTTACAGCGGAAACAGAAGCATGACTCCTGGGCTGCAATTGAATTCATATTATTTCAGAAATTGAATTTTAATGAATCAAAGTAAAGGAAAAAAAAGAGTTGGTGTGATGTATATGTTACCCGATAAAAGTGTCCAGATGCTTTGCAATTGCTCCAACTACACCCATTTTCTTTCCTACACGAATAATGTTGATGAGATCATACAGATATATATACTCATGCGCAAGGAAAGAGGATGAACAAATGGTGTGTACGTTGGGGTTTTCTTTACTCCACCAACACGAAACGAAGGTCCAAAGCCAAAGCCTTACATATACTTTTCCCTTTCTTTCTCAGTACCATTTTGTCTTATTCCTTCAACATTCTTATTTGTCACTTTCTTTACCACCAAAGATGAATCCAAGACTCCGGTTTGGATAAAGGGGTTTGCTCTGAATATTGGGAGGGGTTCAATCCTTACCACAGAACGTATGAGTTGTTTTTTGCGTGGACTCAAGGAATAAGGAATGTTTTGGTGAAATATGATTGTGAGATGCAATCAAGCAATGTCACTGAAAACGGCAATGGGAATCTTCTTATGTTTTGTACTGACTTTAGATTTTCTGTCCATAATTTTACGGTGTTTTATTCTGTTCTATGAATCTCAGCCATTTATTTATGTAAGTTTCGCGTGAGTCCTGAATAAATAAACGCAGAACTCGCATAAATAAATGGCTAAGATTTATAGGACAGAATAAGACACCATAAAACTAGACAGAAAATCTTATCCCGTTTTGCACCATCCTCCGCTTAGATTATAAGAGCTTTTGTTGTAAGATAGTCATTTCTACTTTGGTGTTGAGAAGCTCAGATCCTTTGTCCATTTTATTGTCCCTATTCTGTTCTATGAATCTCAACCATTTATTTATGTAGATTCTATATAGACCCCTGCATAAATGAATAATTAAGATTTACGGAACAAGACGAATAAAATAATAGTTTCTTTAAAAAAACAAAGATGAATCCAAGAAAAGAGGACTTCTATTTATTTTGATGTTTGGATCCGTTGGGTACACGCGACCCACACTCTCCGAGAGTATGACTTATTACTTACTCTCTTACTATTATTATTATTATTATTCTTTAAAATTAGTAAACGAAAAGAAACCCTAATTCCTAAAATTATCAATTTGTGCATTGCATGGTCGCACACCCCTGCTTCCTACAAATATTTTGATTCTCAATTCTCAGCGTACGTTCCGTCCCCCTTATACTTATAATTTGTTTACCTACTTCAATCTTCAATTTGCTGGTTGTTCTCTTCTAATTTCTCTGTTCGGGGTTTTTGGTTCTGTTTTCCGAATCTAAATCCCCTTTGTTATTGCATCGGTTGGGTTGTTTTCTACCATATATCCTCTTCTGTGTGTCCGTGTTGTTTGCCCAACGGGATATCGGACTCTATTCCGATAACCTAATTAGGCTTAATTGCATTCTCGCATTATTGGTGGTGTTGTGGCTGAGATTCACAATGTTATCGTTTTCTATCCATTCTTAATCGCTACGCTGCTTGTCTGTGCTTTTGGATTTCCTGATCTTCATATGTGTATGTATGTATGTATGTATTTTTGCTTTCATGAAAATTTGGTTGGTTGGTTGGTTAACACGTTGTTTACGGGCTCCCAGGTTGATGCAATGGACTTGTCGGATGCAGTGATGGTCAAATCCAGCAGATTGAAATCTGTTGTATGGAATGACTTTGATAGGGTTAAAAAGGGTGACACATTTGTCGCTATTTGTAGGCATTGTAAGAGGAAGCTCAGTGGTTCTAGTACCAGCGGAACTTCTCATTTGAGGAACCATTTAATCAGGTGTCAGAGAAGATTAAACCATGGTATTTCTCACTATCTTTCACCAAGAGATAAGAAGAACAAGGATGCTCTTGCAAATATCAACATTGATCATGACTTAATCAAAAGGAATGAACCCCACCCACTTAGTGTTGTTAGATTTGAGCCGCCTCAGGTCAAAGATGATAGAATTAATAATAATAGTAATAATCTTCTTGATCAAAGACGAAGCCGTTTTGATCTGGCCCGCATGATTATTTTACATGGCTATCCTTTGCATATGGTTGAGCATGTTGGATTTAGAGTTTTTGTTAAGAATCTACAGCCTTTGTTTGAGCTTGTAACATCTGACATACTTGAGTCCGACTGTATGGAAATTTATGTTAAAGAGAAGCAAAAGGTATATGAAAGATTGGACAAATTAACTGGAAAGATTAGCCTCTCTGCCGATCTGTGGGCAGCCTCTGATGATTCCCAGTACTTGTCTTTGAGGGCACACTATATTGATGAAGCCTGGCAATCAAAGAAGAAAATACTGAACTTTGTTAGTGTTGACCCGTCTCATACTGCAGATATGCATTCAGAAGTTATCATGACATGCCTAATGGACTGGGATATTGATAGAAAGCTGTTTTCAATAACTTCTGATAGTTTTCCTGCAAATGACGTTATTATTCATAAAATTAGAGAGCGGCTGTCCCAGAACAAGTTTCTTTTCTGTAATGGTCAATTATTTGATATACGTTGTGCTACTAATCTTCTGAGATTGATGGCTCATGATGTCCTAGAAGCACTTTTGGACACACTAAGTAAGGTTCGTGAAAGCATTCGGTACATTAGAAGTTCTCAAGTAACTCGAGCCAAGTTTGATGAGGTAGCTTTGAAAGCTGGAGTTGATAGTCAAAAGTCTTTATGTCTGGATAATCCATCACGATGGGACTCGACGTATGCCATGCTTAAAGTTGCCTTAGAATACAGGCAGGCTTTTGCTCTTCTACAAGAAGAAGACTCTGCTTACTCAATGGGCCTGTCTGATTTAGAGTGGAACAGAGCAAGTAGTTTCGCAAGCTACTTGAAGCTCTTTGTTGAAGTTACTAATGTTTTCATGAAGAGCAAGTACCCAACTGCAAACATATATTTCCCTGAGATCTGTGATGTCCATTTGCAGTTAATTGAGTGGTCCAAGAGTTCAGATGAATTTATTTCTTCTATTGCAGTCAAGATGAAAAGTAAGTTTGATGACTACTGGGATAAATGCAATTTGGCCTTAGCGGCTGCAGCAATGTTAGATCCTCGATTCAAGATGAAGTTGATAGAGTATTATTATCCGCAGTTATTTGGCAGTGGTTCTGCAGAGTTAATCGATGAAGTTACTGAATATATTAAGGCACTCTACAATGAACATTCTGTTGGCTCCCCTTTAGCGTCTTTGGACCAAGGCTTGCCCTTCCAAGTGGGTGGGAGTACTGGCTGCTTACCTGGTTCGGAAGGGGAGTCTAAAGATAGACTAATGGGATTTGACAAATTCATCGATGAAAGTTCTCACAGTCAAGGCACAAAATCGGATATGGATAAATACTTAGAAGAACCTCTGTTTCCTCGAACTGTTGATTTCAACATTTTAAATTGGTGGAAGGTCCACACGCCAAGGTATCCTGTTTTATCCATGATGGCACGCAATATATTGGGAATTCCCATGTCTAAAATTACAGCAGAGCTTGCTTTCAAGAATGGAGGAAGGGTGCTTGATCGTGACTGGGGTTCACTGCAACCTCCTACTGTACAAGCTTTGATGTGTTCACAAGATTGGATGACAGGTGAATCAGAAAATTGATATTGGTCAATTTTCTCCAGTCTTGTTTGCGTAGGTTTGCATTTGCACTCACCTTATTGTAACATTTTAAAAAGGAAAAGAAAATCCTTTGTAGATAAGGTTTTTGTTTCCAAATTATTCTTCCCATGTCATTTTTAGATTACATAGCCAGCTATTAAACATGTCATACTTGAATTAACTATTTCCCCATCTTCTGTTCACATCTGTTTTTGCCCTACTGGGTTCTCTGTTCTCACCATACAACGTAGCCTTCAGTCTTAGTTGTATTCTAGAAGATTAAATCCGCTTTTCTTTAGGAGAATTGCCCACCTTTTATTTTCTGAACAGTGGTGTGAATTATCAAATACTAATGAGCTATATGATTAGCATGGGAGGAATAAATTCAATGTTACTGCAGGTACATGATTAGCATGCAGAACAGGAAGAAGCAGGCCAAGCAAAATTTTCTATGTTATAAGTGCCTTAAATTGAAAGAAAATTAGACGAGCATTGAAGTTATTGGTATCCCTAGATGACCATATCAGTTAGCAAACATTAGTTAGCCGACTCTTTCATCACCACGGTAATCACTTAGATATAAATTTACGTTTATGTTCCAGGCTCCCTCGCATTCTTGTTCTTTGTTGTCTTTTGAAACACTTCTTTTCTCATCGCTAAATGCCTTGTTCAAATGGTCGGTCATGTTTCTCCACTAGACTAGACTGATATGAGTGCTTAGATGGGCTAGAGTTGGATATATGCCTCTTTCAATTTTCTCTATCTTACGTGTGTGCACTTTTGAGAGGGCTTTATCATGGTTCTCGGGTATGTAAGGATGCCATGTGAAATCGGTGAGGTCTTGCTGTACGATTCTGAATTAGGCTCTCACAGGATGCTAAGTTGATACAGGATTTTTAAGTTGTTTGAGACAATATTGAAAAAATGATACTTGGGAAGATTTACAAGTATCAACATTGCAATTGTGCTTATGAATGTTTTGGTGAATCTCTAATTGTCATCACTAATTGGCGCCAACAAAGGTGGTAAGAAGAATGAAAGAATAAAGAGAAAATAGGGGAGTCTTATCAATATAAATCGAAGAAGCTGTTAAAATAGGATATTGCTTACTTCATTTGTGGGACTACACTTTACTTGTAAATGCTCAACTTAGAAGGTGGGAGATGAACAAATTAATCAAAAACCAGGGAGTGTGAAGCTTTAACGAAAGAAGCCTACCTTAATTTATCTTTAAAAAGGAGCATTCAAGAAAAAGTAAGCTATCCAATACGGAGGGCAAATAGTACATGAGTGACGTGTCTATAGAAAGCAGGAGTTGCTAATTCTCAGAATTCTTTAGTTGGACTTTTATTTTTCTTTGATTTTTGTTTTTCATTTATATTAATCATGAGTTATGTTAGTACCTAATGTTAAATAATTATATGGTATATATTTAATCAATAATAAAACTAAATAATGACAAGAAATAAAAATAGACAATTAAAAGGAAAAATATAATAAAAAAATTTATTGACATTAAAAACAATATAGAATGAAAATAAAAATAGAATTAGACATATCTTTAATAAAAGGTTAGTTTTGTGATATTTCTTTTAGTTAAATTAAGTGAGACATTTAAAATTTTGTGTAAATAAATAATTAAACTAGATTTTAATAAAGTTAAGTGTAGTAAGAGGACTTAAATTATTTATAATCTCTACATCTAAGAAAGTTTCCATGACAATGATCATCTGTGGATTGTTGATGTTTTTCTCTTGAGAATATGAGAATGAGTTAATATATTCATGGATTGGATAGGGTAGGCAATTACAAATGAAGTAAGTTGGCGTACCCAAGCTCGATAAGGAAGATAAAAAGCTCATAAGTTATTGCCTCGCCGTGTGCAATGGTGGCATGTGGTCTGCCTTCTGACTTGATACTGGTTCATTTTACTAAGTTGGCCTGTCGTGACCAATTCATCATTTGGAAGACTATCATGTTCCTTGCAATTCTTAACTGTAACGCAAACACAAAGTTTTCCCATCGTGATCATGTTTCTTTACTCACCCTTCACATTGATAAAAGAAATACACGCAAAAAAGGGGTGAATTGTGTGCGACTTAAAATTTTTTCGCAAACTACTTTCAATTTGGATAAAAACAGGTGCTTTAAAAAAATTAAAAACAATATAAGCCTGTCAAACAATAGTAACCTGTTAAACGACGGGAGCTTGATAAAAAAAAATTCAATTCAAAGCAATTTTAAAACAGAAGTCACCTACTATAACATTGAAGGAGCCTCTTGTTGAAATAAAATGATCCTTTAGCCAGTTGAAATCAAAAGGAGCCTACTATAACATTGAAGGAGCCTCATGTTGAAATGGATACACACGCAATATAATGTGGAAATATAAAAGTTGAGAGAAGAGAGCGAAGGACGTAGTCGATTTATACTGCTTAAGCTTATAACTCAAGCCTACATCCAGTTGAAATAAAATGATGCTTTAGCCAGTTGAAAACAAAAGGAGCCTACTATAACATTGAAGGAGCCTCTTATTGAAATGAATACACACGCAATTTAATGCGAAAATATAAAAGTTAAGAGAAGAGAGAGAATGGCGCAATCGATTTATACTAATTAGGCTTACAACTCAAGCCTACATCCAGTCCTCAAATATCTAACTTGAGTATTTCACTATAAAAACAAGTAGTAATTTGACGAGTCTCTCCAAGCTCATAAGCTAATATTTTTCAAACTAGTAGTATTTAGCTAGCCTTTACAAGCTTTCAATAGAAAATGTAGTTTGCTCGATATGAGTTACACTGATCTTTCTCAAATATATTTTCACTTTCTAAAGCACAAAAGATTTTACAATGATATCACTTTCAAAAGAATTTATGTTATAGTTGTATTTCAAAAGTTTGATCTATATGTGCAAAAGTAAAGAATCTGAATGATTCGTGATCGTTACACCGATGATTACATGTAAAGGGTGTATAAATATACATCAGATATAGATCAGACCTAACAAAATAACAACTAAATACATAAATCTAGGATTCAGTTATAGCAAAGGAAGACTTAGTCTAAGTCAATAACTAATTGCTCTATTACGCCCCCGCAAGATGAGGTCGCGGCCAGCGATGCGCATCTTAGACCGTAGTTGTTCGAATTTGCCCCGTGAAAGTGCCTTTGTTGGAACTCGAACTTTTTCTTGAAATTTTGATTTATTAAATGAGGAATTAGTAGTGTTTAATTTTTGATTTAGGTAATGTTAATTGGAGCAATATTGCAATAATATTTTGAGGTTAATACATGAAATGAGTGTTTTGTATATGTATTGTGTTATAGATGTTATTGTGCTTTAAGGAAATTGATGAGAAAAGAATTGATTGGTTTTGATGACTTTGAGATTTGAGTAGATTTGTATGGGTTATGAAATTTAAAATGAATGAGTTGATTGAAATAGAAGTTGAAAATCAAGAAATAAAGAGAAAAATTGTAAGAATTTGAAGAATTAAGAAAGTTTGACTTTTTGGAGTAGAAAGTTGACTTTTTGATTTAGGCAGAATTTGAGAAAATGATCTTCATGAAACTTGTAGCTTCTGTTGAGAGCTTTCTGTCGCTATAAAGTTTGATATTTTTCGAAGTCGGGATGGAAAGTTATAACCTTTCGAAGTTAAGTGTATTTGCTTCGTGTTTGGAAAAATGTTCATAGGGTAAGTTTGCGTGTACTGTGCTTTGAGGCCAATCGTCGTATTGATGTGATCGGAATTGAAGAAAGTGGTCTTAATAAAAATTTTAGCTTATATGCCCAGCTTTTTATCGATATAAAGTATGCAATTTTTGGATGTGGGAATTGGAAGATATGAAATTTTAAAGTTTGGAGTTGGTGTAGGATGAAAATTTCAGGGCAGAAACTTGGATTGAAAAATTGACTTAGCTAGAGGTTGAAGTTGCTTTGAAGTTCTACCTGAAAGTTTTAGATAATGCTTTGATCTTTACATTGATATAAAGTGTAGAATTTTTGGACAATGGAGTAGAAAGTTATGATGTTTTGAAGTTCTGATGCTCCTAAAATTGTCGGTCAGCCACCTTTGTTGTGAACTTTTGACCCTTATAGAGACCAAAATCGTTTTTGAGATCTTCATGGAAGTTGAAGATCCTTCTTTTACCTTTCTATCGATACCAAATTTGTCAAATTTGGAGTTCTGGGTCAAAAGTTATGAAGTTCACAAGTTTTCGTATTGTTTATGAGGAGTTTGTCGATCGGTCACTTTTGAGTAAACTTTTGACCCCTTTAGAGAACGGGTTTGCTTTTGAGTCCTTCATGAAAATTATAGATTGGTCTTTTATCTTTCCAACGGTATGAAGTTTGTAAAATTTGGAGTTCAGAGTCAAAAGTTATGGAGGTTAGAAAATAGAATGTCAGACTGCTAAGTCGATCGGCAACGCTGGGCGATCGCCCGAGCGGTAGCGCACACGCTGGGCGATCGGTCGCCTGGCTGAGCGATCGGTCGACCAGACCTCCCTTCACTCTTTTGGCCATAACTTTTTCGTCCGACATCCGATCGATCTGATTTTTGAAGCGTTAAATTTCTAAGACATTTTTCTATCTTTCCATACCAGATTGATTAGTTTTGATATTAAACTGAGAAAGATTAATTGAATCAAAGTGGGACGAACGGTTGTAAAAGTCTAAACAACTTTCAGTATTTAGGTGATATCTCGATCGGTAGAGCTCCGATTGAGTTGATTCTTATTGCAAATTAAACTAGAGACATGGATCTACAACTTATCTGAAGGAGTCGAACGACAATTTAGCTTCTAAGATGTTCAATTTCTGGAGTGAAGTTCAGTGTAGTGTTCAGCCTCGATTTTGTTTTGGCCTTAAAGTGTTTTGGCCATAACGTCTTCGTTTCTGATCCGAATTGAGTATTTTTGGTGTCATTAGAAAGATCAGACCGAGAGGAACATTTTTCTAGAAGGAAGTTTTATTAAATTGCCTCATTTAACTAATCAAAATTTGTAGTCAAGATGTCAGTTTTTCAAGACAACAGAAGGGCAAAATTGGAAGATTACTTAAGGTTTTAAGTTATAAGGCTTATATGTAAGGGCATAAGGATCTTTTCTCATTCATTAATGGAAAGTTGGTAAATAAGAAGAGTGGGCTTTAGTATAAATAGAAGTGATGCACGACAGTTAGGAAGAAAAAGAACAAAAGAAAAGAAGAGAAAAAGAAGAGAGGAGAAGAAGCATTCGGTGGAGAAGAAGGAAGAAGAAAGAGAGAGAGCTAAGGTTTCAAATTTTTGAGGTTTCAAGCAAGATTTTTCGTTGATTCTAGAAGAAAAATGTGGAAGAAGAAGAGAGCTCGACGATGAGCTAAGAAAATCCAAAAATGGTGGAAAATAAGGTAAGAGATGATTTTTAATCTTTAAGTTTTTAAGGAGATTTTGGTTTAGATAGTTTAAGAATGTTATGGGTTTGTGATTTCTATAGTTAATTTTGGTGATTATGCCCTTTTGTGATGTTCAATTTTTGGATGGTTATTGATTAGGATTTTTGTCATGAATTAGGGAATTTAAGTGAGGCATTGGAGAAATTGAAGCTATGGACAAGTTTCAAGCATGGATTTGAGGTGGGTACCTTGTTTATAATTTGAATTATGAGCCAATTATAAGTTTTCAAAAAAATCAAGAATAGAAATGCTTTGTAAATTTACCATTTTCAAATAATTCGATAAATAGCTTATTGCTTTTAAATGACGTAAAGAATTTGTTTATGTGTGTATAATGAATTGTTGTGATTATTGAAAATGCATTGAATGATTTATGAATCATGATCAAGTTATGCCATAGAATCATGTCATGGCATTTTGTATGAATGAAAAGATTGACAAGCTCGAAAGCATGAGCATTCGATAAATCGATTTGAGCATGATTATGTGTTTGTTTGGGCGAGAGAGAACCTGTTTCGTTAGTCACGTGCACGTTGACCCTTAGCCTTCTCCCGGCTGCCCACTTGAGGCCACAAGATCCTGAGAAATCGGACTCGTTTTGTTTACGATAAACTTCAGTTTATCCGTTTTGTTAAGGGACTCTCGAGCCATTTGTTTGTGCATTGCATATGTGAATTGCCATTGCATCTATGAATTGTTAAGTTGATGCATTCATGTTTTGGAAACTGTGAAATTGACTACACGAAAAGAACTTTTGAAAAATGTGCTTATTGGATTTCAAACAAAGTTTCTGCAAGAAAAGAAAAGAAAATGTTTTACAGGTTTTGCTTATTTATTTGTTATAAACTGTTACCCACGAGCTATAAGCTCACCCCCCTTCATTCCCATCCACAGGTGATGAGAAGAAGATCGGGTAAAGAAAGTAAAGGTTTTTGTTCGTTTGTATGGGTGTATTGATGTTGTATTATGGCTTGAAAATGCCATTAATGTATTGTACGCATTTATTTCGTGATGGATATGAATTATGTATTTATGTATGGAAATGAGATATAAATTTGTGTATGATTATGGTATATGAATGGAGATTGTATATGAATATGATTGATTATAATATGGATTCCGGATGGGAGGTCCAATGATACCGATTATGATTGAGAATTATTAAAGTGTTTTAGATATAGAATTGTGTTTGTTATGCTGGGATTCCAGACAGGAGGTCCAATGATGGTAATTATTGTGTTGATGGTTTTGGAAATATTGAAGTGCTTTATGTGAGTTTGATTAAGGATGATTAGAATGAAAAAGAAATAAAAAGAAATAAAAAAATTTATACCAGTTTCGTATTGATATGAGCGTAGTCTAAGGTTTCCAACGCGATAAACTTTCTTAAGTATTCATTTTCGGGTGTCGGACTTCAATTTAAGTTTGATCTTCGTTTCGCTTTCGATACTTTCACGTTTGATTGTGTTTCGCTTATGTTTTGGCCCACTTTCGAGTTTGTTATCCAATTTTCCGATTCGATTCGTTTTGATTCGATACTTTCGCTTTGTTTTCGTTTTCCGCTTTCCGCTTTCCGGTTGGGATCTGGCTCCCAGGATCGGGTCCCGACATGAGTGGTATCAGAGACAGGTTAATGAAGTGATGATAGGTAAGGTATGATTCGTTTCGATGGTATTTAGCAAGAGGGTTATGTTCCGGAAACGGGATCCATCATTTTATACATCGATGCTCTTGAATCTAATTTTAATACAACAATACAAATTATAAAATATTACAATTAATTTCTAGTTGTTTATAATTCTGTCAATTTCCTGTTTTTCGACATTTTCTTTTTTTTGAATTTTCTTCCAATATTTTGCTGTTATTGGATATCACTTGGTTGGAAGGTTTTTTACCGTTTTACAAGATAGTATGGGCGCATCACCTCGCAGCTCCACCATCACCTTAGCGCGTCACTTAGAGAAGCTCTTTCTTACCCTTTACTTTTTACTATTCTTGTCTTACATTTGCAAACATTGAGGACAATGTTTAGTCTTAAGTGTGGGGAGGGAAAGTTTCAAATTGTTTAGCTTTGTTTGTTTTATTTGCGTATGCGTAATTGTTCGTTTGCGTTTCTTAAATAAAAAAAAGAGTTTGAATTCAACTACTTTTAAACATGTTTTTGTCGACAATCTTGCCTTCTTTGTTTGAGAAACTTGAACTATTGGATACTTTGGCCTAATTGATCTTTTCTTGATCCTGTCTTGTCATGACTTGAGTTAGTGTGTGCACTGGAATTAAACAGACTGCTTCAGTTGTTTGCGCTTGTAGAGAGTAATAGGCATGCATACACACTAAACACACTGTG
>JANZXV010000009.1:207967-220778 GCA_027576455.1 Erythroxylum roigii
ATAAAAGTAAAAGAAACTATGAATATAAACATTGAGGATAAAATTAAAAATGGAAAGAGGAAGAAAAAGGAACTCCAATTGTGTCTTGAATCTTGATCTCCCAATCTCCAAATTGTTCTTCTTTGTTATTTGTTCCCTTCTTCTCTCGATCTTCAATCTTCCTCTGCCATTTCTCTGCTTGTCAAAAAGTGTCCCCTTCAATCTCCAGTTTCTCTCTTTAAACCCCCGAAACTGTCAAAAAATAACTGTCATACACGACCTGTGTGATTTCATATGATCAGGCCGTGTGACCTTCGGGTCTGGGTGTGCGCATCCTTGCTTCAAATCACACAGGCCGTGTGATCTTACACGAGTGGACCGTGTAAAATCACAAAACACCTACAAATTTCAAAAACAAGGGAGCAGTACCAAATTCACAAAAACTAAAAGAAATTCAGCATCAATTAATGTAAAATTGATGACAAAATAGAGCTAGAACATATCAAAAATGACAACTTATCATGTTTCATTATTATTTGTTTCACGTTTTACACGATTTATGTGTAAATGTTTGTGTATGGGATTTAGAAGCTACAATGGTTTAACTGTTAATCTAATTTATTTATGGATGATTAAGTATTTATCTAATTTTTTCATGGATGAAATTGGTTAATTGTGAAATGTTATTCTTCTTCCTAATGTTTTTTTACTACATTGGATTGGGTTGTCATTTTTAACTCTAATTATAGTTATGATTGCTTGTTAAATGTTTATAGTTAAGATTTATTGAAATTTTTCTATGGCAATTTGATTGAATACAAGCATCGACTTTGATGATTATGATTGGATATTTGTAGGGTATGAATAAATTTCTATTGGTGTTTGTATTGATACTTATTGGGTTGATTAGGCCCTCTTGGCATGTCATAGTATTAACCTTAGTTTGCTTAGATTGTTTTACCGTTTAACATGTGAGAAATTTAATGAGGGCTGTTGATTGAATTGTTTTACATATTGTATTATAGATTAAGGATTGTTCTTTTGTTTATATATCAATGTAGGAAGAGTTTGAATGTTAAAACTGACATACTATAATGATAGTGAATTTTTTGAGGTTTAGTTGGTTAACTAGGTATTTCATATAAGGGCATCTTAATGTTTTCATAGTTAATAAATTGTCATAAACTTGTTAGCAGCAGTATTAGACTTATTTTACACTTTCCTTTATGCAAATGGAAGAAGATAGTTATTATAATTTGTTAGTTCATGTTAGTTCTTTTTAGGTTGACTATCTATTATAACAAGACATTAAGAAGCTATGACAAAAAATAGGTAGAAGAAAAAGACAGTCATTGCAACAAATAGAGAGTTATGATAGATAACCTCGTGGGAGTTGTGTATACGCTATCCATAATAAGGAACTTCTTCAAACATATGATGATATCTTAATTTGCGAAGAATCACAATTGCATATAATTGGATTGCTTTTGGAACTTCTTCTATTACCTATACTTTACCCTATCTTTTTTTCTTCCTAATTGTGACAATTTAAAATAGCTGTAAACATCACAATCATGTATATGTGCAAATATTCTTGTTGGGTGGGCATATGGATCATCAACATAATCCTATTTGCTTAACAACAATGACAATTTTTAAGTAGTCATTAATTCCCATGTACAATCTAACATATCTCCTCCTGCTTTGTCACTTTGTATATGAATCATGTTAATTGAAATAGTATTGACTTTAATATGATAAAGTTAATAAAGTTAACTTTATATTTTGAAGTTAATTAAGTTAACTTTTATCATTATTCACAACATCCTCACTTGAGCCTAATTCCTCAACATTACCTATTATAGTCTAAACTTCTAGAGCCATACTTAAATATCCCAAGTATTTAAAAATATTAATTAACCTAATGCTACTTTCTTTAAATTTAATTAGCCTTAAAGATTTATTGAATGTAATAGGAACTATCTTCACTCCTAAATATTGGACTTCCTCACTAATTCTCGTGCCCAAGAATTTCCTAAATAATCTTGTTGACTTCTAGAAATCCTAACAAGTAAGACCTAAATAATCTTATTCTCAAGGTACCTAAAAATTTAGAAATGGTTATATAAATGAATGAAATTGATTAAATTGAGTTATTGTTGATTAGATTTGAGAATATCTTGATGTATTGACTATAAATGAGGGTGTATGAGTTAGAAATTGGTAAACTTGATTTTTGAATTCAATTATTATAGATTTTGCGATGTAAATGCATGTGGACTCAATTGAGAGTAGACATATAGTTTGGAGACCAAAATTGAGCTATGGTTACTAGTGGATATAAAAGTGTATTTTAATTGTAGGAATGAACCTTCTTTCAAAAGGGGGATGTCCATTTTATAAGGGAAACTCTGCCGAATTTTCAATAGGCTCCTCATATAGCTTATGACCTTGATTGATTATAATATTTCATGACAATTGTTTTAATATATCCTGCTTTGTAAAATGTTAACGTTTTTGGGAATTGGTTATAGGAACTCATTTGTTGGCAATATTTATATTTTGAAGGAGATTAAAGAGAAGCTTTAGTAGGTATTCAAATGACATTCATATCTTTATAACTATGGAAGTCAACAATGATTTTTCACACATGGCGAATGACATTTTTATCAGTTTCTATATTTGTCATTCTAGGTCCGTCATCATCATCTTCTTTCATGTACTTCAGGAAGATCCTTCTGTTTCTCAGTTGAGGTTAGTGATTTTGTTTTTTACTACATTTTCTTGAACTTACCTTTATTTGGGTATTTGTTTGCAGTTTGAACTTCCCATTTGAACTTCCTGCCTTTTAAATTGAAATGGCCTACTAGATGTGAAACTTGTTTGTGCTATGAACTTTGGTTTATCATTGAATTAATACAGGATGAGTTTGACATATATTATAGTTTCAATATAATGATATGACATCTAAGTTATTTTATTTATGCTATCTGAAATTATTAACTTCTCTTAGCTTTTCATGTGTAAATTTTTACACGAATCTTTTCAAAATTGTATATGATAAAACAATTTATTAAAATAAGTAATCATATTTTTATGAATACTTATTATATTTGGCACTAGTACATATTTAATATAAGAGTTTTAATATTAATTATCTTCTAACATAGATGATTATCTTCTAACATGAATGATACTAACTATGGATTCACTGTTTTAAATTAATAGTTGTTTACAAATGGTTAATGATGGGGCCGGTTATACCTTTGAGAAAAATAGGGAAAATCTTGAAAAAGAACCTAACCCTCAAGCAAAATAGTTTTTTAACTTACTACAGTCAGCTGACCGAGAATTGTGGGCAAATTATAAGACAATGATCCAATTGTCTTCAATTGCTCAAATATTGAACATAAAGTTTGAAGGGCATATTTCGGACCATAGTTTTGATAAAATTCTTGAATGGTATAATGAATCATTGCATGGTGATCATATAATGGTTAATAGTTTTCACAATATGAAGAAACTTATCAGGGGTCTTGGTTTGCCTGTTGAAAAGACTGATTGTTGCAAATTAGGATGTATGTTGTATTGGGGAGATGATATGGACTTAGTAAAGTGCAAATTTTGTGCTCAATCTAGATTTAAGCCTAGAAAACATTCAATGAAACAGAAATTAGTACCATAGAAGTAGATGTATTATTTCCTGCTAACTCCGAGACTTCAAAGACTATATGCTTCTAATGTTACTGCATCTCAGATGAGATGACATGCTGAACACGAACAAGGAGATGGAGTAATGAGCGATCCATTAGATGCACTGGCATGGCAACATTTCAATGACACCTATCTTGATCTTGTAGTTAAATGTCGAAATGTTAGATTGAGATTGTCGACGGATGGATTCCAACCTTTTGGTCAATCTGGCGGCAATATTCATCATGGCCAATCATAGTTGCTCCGTATAATTTACCTCCTTGGATGTGTATGAAAGAGGCATATATGTTTTTGATAGTGATTGTGCTAGGACCTACAAATCCGAAGCATAAAATTGATGTTTTCTTACAACCACTGATATTTGAATTATAGCATCTTTGGGAATATGGTGTTTAAACATATAATGTCTTTCTGAAATAGAATTTTGTGTTGAGAGTAGCTTTGATGTGGACCAATAATTTTCCGACATTTGCCATGTTATCTAGATGGAGCAAAGCTGGAAAATTGGCTTATCCTTATTATGTCCATGATTCTGATGCATTTTATCTTCTAAACGGGGGCAAAATATGTTGGTTTGACAATCACAGGAAATTTCTTGCTCCAGATCATCCATTTAGACGCAATAAACATAAGTTCATTAAGAATAGGATGGTTAAAACACCTCCTCCTCCTCTCAAAGCTAGTGAAGAGAGTTTGCAAGAGATTGAGGAATTATGCTTACTGAAAGTAACAGAATTTGAAGCCGATGAAGTAAATACAAGCATTAGTCAAAATTTTGGTTAAAAAAACGAAGCATATTTTGGGATTTGCCATATTGGAAAACTAAGTTGATACGTCATAATCTAGATGTGATGCATATTGAGAAAAACATTTTTGACAACTTGATCAATACCATTACGAACATTAAAGGGAGGACAAAAGACAATGCAAAATTACGAGCTGATTTGTAACTTTTTTATAGAAGGAATGACTTACATAAAGATCTTTGCACCGGTAAATATCTGAAAGCTTGTTACACTTTGGACGAAAAACAAAAGAAACTTTTGTGTGAATGGTTGAAAAGTCTAAAATTTCCTGATGATTTCATTTCAAACTTGGCTAGTTGTGTGGACGTGAGGAAGTACAAATTATTTTAGATGATAAGTCATGATTGTCATGTGTTTATGTAAAGGCTAATTTCAATTTCATTTCGGGAGTTGCTACCGAATAAGGTTTGGGAAGTAATAACATAATTAAGTATGTTTTTCAAAAGTTTAACATCATCTAAATTCAAGTTGGCTGAAATGGAAAAACTAGAAAAGAAAATTTCAGTAATTTTGGGTAAGTTAGAAGGGATTTTTCCTCCAAGCATCTTTGACTGTATGGAGCATCTACCTGTGCATTTAGCACATGAGGTAAAACTAGCCAGACTAGTTCAATATCGATCAATGTATCCATTTGAGAGGTAAGTTGACAAAAATTATTACAATAACCATATTACTATGTTTTTAATACAAAATTATAATAACCATTTTCTCTAATAAAGGTACTTACATCACTTGAAAAAAAATGTGAAAAACAAGGCTAGAGTTGAAGAGTCGGTATGTAATGCTTATTTAGTGGAGGAAGTTAGTACATTTTGTGGATTATTTTGAGTCGCATGTCCACACAAGAGAAAGAAAAGTTCCTCGTAATGATGATGGGGGAGGAACAAGTGATTCTTATGAAAACTTATCCATTTTCACATATCCTAGATGAACATATGGACATCCAATAAGAAGAATGTTAACAGGGGAAGAAATTGAGGTTGCACAGGGTTACATTTTATTGAATTGTCAAGAGGTTCTACCCTTCGTGCAGTAAGTTGAACATGATTATTTTTTCCTTTAAATTTATATGTTGTTCATTACTGAACTACTTAATAATGTATTTAGATTATACGAGGCATTGTTACGCTAGATAATGTCGGACAACACACAAGATGATATAAATAAAGAAGTTAGAAGACACTTTCCTCAATAGTTCGAGAGATATGTAAGTTTTCACTTATTCATATTCTTATAGTTCAACACCATATTTAAGTGTTCTCATGACGTTATACATTAATGGTATGATAAATTCTTTTATGTAGGCCTTAGAAGATCTAATAGAGAACAAGTTTATTTGTGATCCTTTGCGGACTGTTAAATCGTATCCGGTATATTTCATGAATAGATACAAATACCATACAGAATATCATGGATATAGCATGGCAATAATAAATAGTGGAGTTGCCATTTAAGGAGAAGTGACGGATTACTATGGTAAAATTATTGAAATACTTGAAGTTGATACCTTGCTCTGCCAATTAAGCGATGCGTGATATTTAAATGTGACTGGTATGACCCGAGTCCAAATGTTGGAACAAAAGTGCATAGCTGATACAATCTAGTTGAAATCAACTACCGAAGAAGATTGAGACAATTTGAACCTTTCATGTTGGCAATGCAAGCGAAACATGTGTGTTATGTCCTTTTTCCAAGCTTACGACGAGATAAGACAGATTAGTTGACGGTTTGTAAAGTTAAACCTATAGTTGTTTTTCAATTATATGGAAAAGGGGAGCAGAGAATTGAAAGTGAAGCATTTCAGAAAGATGTCACTTTTGCAAATGCATCTATTACTTATGACGATAATGAACCGTTGAACGATCCATCTAACGAATATGTTGAAATTTCATCTGGAGAAGATGATGAGGGTCAGAGATCTGAAGAGGAGCCGGAGTTTGAATCTTGTTCTTATGAAGAAGATGATGATTGTAATTTACAATTAAGTTATGATAGTGATTAAGTTGTGTTTGTAATTGAATATTTTAATCAACATCATCAATTATTTCCTATTCATTATATTATGTACATTATTTCATTGAAAATCTTATTCAAGGAATGTCGACATGGTGACTGATTCTGGATGGTAGTAATTCCTTCTGTTGGGAATGTGGCAAAATTATCCTAACCCAAGGAATAAACAATGCGGGAAAAATCGCCGCTTCGTACACGAAGGATTGTTTGCCTTCTATAGCCGATCTTCTATTTCAAGGTGTTTAGTATGATCTGGACTACGTCTCTTTCCTTATTATGTACATCTCATTTCCTTTGATGAAGTTATTATATATATTCACATTTGATAGTCTATACTACATGTTGTTTTAAGCTTCCTTAAATCTCAAACATGACATGTATGCCGATAGAAGCGAGAGCGATGTCACAACAATCTATAAAGGATTAGGGAGATCGGTTCTTTTGGAAAATTCATCAATTCCACAAACATCGTCTGGACATTCTCATATGCATTAATATTCAGTTTTGGCTCGTTTAATGGTTTTCTAATATGACATTATGAAAGTTCTAAACTAATTGTAGGTAAATTTGTTCCCACGAGTAGTTCATTTAGAGAGTTAGTCTTTCATACTAAGAGTGGCAACTCATTCACTGTATCCTCTATAAGTTTAGCTATAGCGGAAAAGCTGTTGCAAGAAGGTGTTCAAAAGCCTACACCTAAGGGAAGAAGCATTACTGTTTCAATTGGTGTGTTTGAACAGACTAGGACACTTCTCAGGAATCTAGACATCGGGGACTCATTTACTTTTACCGACTACCATGTAACATGAAATCAAACAAAATAATTGTATCATTGTGATTTATCAATGCAATATACTAGACTCAGCTTTAAAGTTGATTTATTGTTGTATCTGTAAGAATTTGTCAACTAACCTCCCTACTAGTTAGAGGTTAACCTGCGTCCTATTAAATGAGGACTGTTATTGTTCTTCTTCCATGACTTTAACTATTGTTAATTGTCATTTTCGTCGTTTGTACTTGAATATGATATTCAACAAATCGCCTTCTTTCCTTTTCCATATATGGTGTCAAATATTGAATTCAAATTATATTATAAGTAGAAATTTTGATAAACAATGAATTTCAGGTAAAAATATAGGACCAAAGATATAGTGTGAGGTAATGCGACCCAGGTTTAGAGGCATGTTCAAAGGTACTTACTGTGAAGGTGGATCGTCACAGTCTGTAACTCGCACTAACTCACCTCCTCCCCCTCCAGGACCTACAGTTACAGATGGCATCACCTACTGCTCGTCATGCTACACCATCCCCATCCCTAACTCATATATCATCCAATGCCACTTTATCGAATGGAGGAGACATCCGCCGACCTATAGTTGAGGGACCTGATGGAAGAAAGTACATAATAATTGTCAACAATCTGTAAGTGAAATCACATTAATCACTATTTTTTTAAAATTAAGTTATAGGTTTATTAGTTTTTTCATTGTATAAAATTACTTCTTATATTAGGTTGGTTCCGTCTAGACCGCGTTATAGAAATATAACTTCTAAATTTAAAGAAAGGATTGATCCTGAGGGTTATGTCTGGAAGAATATCTCTCAAGCAACAAAGGGATTTTACCTTCAGGAGTTTAAGGTACAATAAAGATTTTTTTTCTTTTATATGATTTATATACACTAATTAAATAAATATTATGACATTATAGTAGTTTAAATTTTTTCTCCTTATTTCATAAAGAATTTTTCTAGGATTCTAGTATCGACGCCATCATACATAGACTATAGGAGAGGCGAGCTCGTACACATTATCACGACTTTATTAGTGCGATACACAAGGTGGTGCACGACCACCTTATATTTCGAAGTAAATATGAAGTTGTTGGCAGGAGTATTGGAGAAGTCCTAAGGCAATGTCCATCTCAGGGTATAACTCCACCAATAGATGTGGAGGCTTGGGGGGAGAGAGTTTTTCCGTATATACGAGAGGATCAATAACCCACCACGAGCATGCACAGAACTTGTAAGTATCTAAACTTGACACTTATATTGTAAATGTTTTACATTGCTGTATTATAGATAATGATAATGGTATAAATGTTTGGTTCCATATATGGCTGTGTTGAGTTTTTTTTTGGTTCAAAAGGGGAAAATATCATAAAAATAGAGGAAACTGTGCCGAAATTTTTATAAAATGTAGTTCACATCTAACAATTTAGTTTAAATATGCAGGAAAAGTCTTTAGGCATGAGGCCTACACCTACTCAGCTATTTTTGCACACTCACACCAAGAAGCATGACGGTGTGATATTCGTCAACAGCCGATGTAGAGAACTGAATGTATGTGAAATTAATGCATTATTATTATTTCTTAATAACAATCTTTTACTAATGTAAACATTGCTTCCTAATATGACCAAATACAACAAACCATTCAGCGACAGTCTCAGGAGGAACAACCTGTTGATGAGACTCATACAAATCTTGATGTTGTCAGTGGTAGGGACCGTCGTGGACAAATATTCGAGCTAGGTTCATTTGCAAATACATATTATTCGTAATCCTCCATGTCTAGTACAGCAGGGTCTACTAGACTAGCTCTAAATGAGGGTGAAGTCACTGAGCTTTGGACTACAGTGCAGACATTGATGGAGCAGATGGCTCAGCTAAGATAGGAGATGGAGCAGTTGAACGAGAGGGGTAGCACCTCAGAGCACCCGCCATTACTAGGACATTACCATTGTTGTAGTCATTTGTTTTCAATTACAAAGACTTATTATGTATATTGTAATGTTTTTATTGTCAATTAAGAAAATTTTCACTTTATATCATCAATTAACTTTTTGTTTAAACAAATTTAATATATAAATAAATAAATTTATTAAGCATAGATAATTCACAAACTATTGAAATTGTGCATTTTTCACAAAATCATCAAATAAAATTTAATTTTAGGATTTTTTTTAAAAAAATTCTTACTTTCTATTACCGACGGAATACACAAGACCGTTGCAAAAATACTATAATTACCGACGGAATACCATAAACCGTCGGTAAATTGTTTATGGTAATTACCGACTGTTCTTCTTCTTTTGTCAATAATATTGAAACCTTTGCCATTATCATAATGACAGTTACTGTTCATCGATAAAACCTTTGTCATTATCTTAACGATGATTACTGTCCGTCGGTATATTTTACGGACGAAAATTTCATACGAAAGTACACATGAAATTTTCGTCATTATAATTACCTATAGCCGTATTAACGACGTATTTGTCCATCATTTTATTCCGTCGGTAATTATTATTATCGACGGAATTCTCCCGTTTACCGTCGGTTTTGTCCGTCAGTAATCCTCAGATTTCTTGTAGTGATACTAGATCAAGATAGATCTGGTAGAACCATTTCAAGAATGTGTCCTTTGTAGTTTGTTTTTCAGGTCTTTTTGCGGAATTCTCTCGTTTATCGTCGGTTTTGTCCATCAATAATCCTCAGATTTCTTGTAGTGATACTAGATCAAGATAGATCTAGTAGAACCATTTCAAGAATGTGTCCTTTGTAGTTTGTTTTTCTAGTCTTTTTGCCTCCTTAAAAGGTAGGGTTGGAATCACATCTATAAGAGCAATGAATAAGGTGCTTTTGATCAAAAGAATATGGATATTGTTCAATGATAAAGAATCACTTTGGATAAAATGGACGCACATGTACTCATTTCCTCAAAGGTAATAACATATGAAAAATTAAACCAAATACAATAACTTTTTAGACACTAAGCAAATTCCCGGTCAAGGAATCACATATGTAATGTAAAAAGTATATCATAGGCAATGAGATGAATATATCATTCCGGTACGATAATTGGCTTAATGTAGAACCCCTCTATAAGTTGTAGGAGTAGGTACACTTACAGCAAGCTTACTTGAGAATTATTAGGTAGTTGTCATCATAGAAATGGAAACTTGTAGCTAAATAATTCATTATCAATGAGATTTTCTTCGATGAAAGAGAGGCTTCCAAGTCAAAACTCCAATAGACATGGAGCAGAGACCTTGATTTGGCTCAAATTCAAGTCAAAGATATTTAACTTTGTAACTTTCATTTGTATGTTTCTATACTTGTTTTGTTCTTGTAAACTTACTTCTCTTTGAAGAGTATTTATATATTTATTTTACCTTAAAAAAACAAACTGAGACTAGATATTTTGTTTCATTACCATACCCGGTAGGTACCAATTTTGTTTTTTTTTGTTTTAGTCATCAATACCAATTAACCTGCTAATAATGTATGCTTTGTATTGGCTCCAGTTTTACCGGGCAGTTGAAACACTGATAATTAAGACGAACCGAAGAACATCCTCAGTCTGGCCTCATTGCACCTCATGTGTCATCAGAAACTGTAATTAAGACGAACCGAAGAACATACTCAGTCTGGCCTCATTGCACCTCATGTGTCATCAGAAACTATCTTTACTACTATACAATATTGTTGTCATTGATAAGCTTGATCACTGTTGAAATCTCAAGAACCTCCTGCCTTCACCACTGTCTCACAAGGGAAACATTTGCGGCGATTGCCTTATAAATAAGTTATGTTTGCATCCAGACGCGCAAATTAAGCTTGTGGATAATAGGCCAGAGACAGAAACTCAAGAGCTTGGGCCGGTCGGAAAGGACCACATGGTGAGGAGGGTCTGAATAAGCAATGCTGATTTTATTTTATAGGGCAGTATCCTTGAGTAAAAAGATTGAATGATTAAAATAAATATAGTCGAATTTTATTTTTAATCATCATCGTCACATTTAGTCCGAAGTTTCGCAATAAAATGGGATCTGAAGAGGTCTGATAGTACGCAGCTTTACCCTTATATCATAGAGAGGCTGTTTCCAAACTTTATTTTTAATATTTTCCCTAAATATATTTTAAAATTAATCTCTATTTAACTTAAATGCCATGTGTATTTTTAATTAATTTTTAAAAGACATAACTTTAACGGGAAAAAAAAACTCACTACTTGTGTTGACCCATCCTTATCATTGTTAAGGCTGGTCTCATCAACTCTTCAACCAAACCCAAAAGCATGCTTATTGCTTACACTTACTTCTGTGTTCACCGATCATTTCTTCCTATCGCTATTATCACCAACTCTTCAACCCAACCCCCTGCCAGCTACCTTCGTATCCTCATTTCAATGACTTGACACTCTCGTCAAATATTTTGTCTGCTTCCCTTAATTGCACGTGCAGGAAGAAGCATACGACCACCTGCAGAGAACATCTCTGATAAATTCTAACGCTTTGATTAATGTTAACGTTTTTTTGTTTATGCTTACAATCAATTGTCTTGGTTATATTTTAATGACAAAATAATTTAAAGGTATTTTTTATCTTATCCATATTTCGATGTATATGATAAATTTCACTGGATAATTATACATTGTAAATAAAATTATGATAAGATTATAATCATAAGATTTATTTTGTATTTATATATTATCTTTAAATTATTCCTAGCTAGTTATTGTTTTATTAAGATTGAACATTAATAGAACATAAAAAGATTAGCACACGTTATGTTTTTCCTTATAAAGCAAGTAGTCAATTTCAAAGGCTAAAGTATGGAGATACTTAAACAAATGTGTGAGTGTTTGTTAGGGAATAAGTTTACTGAACTGATCCAATATGAGACATGTATTTAAAACATTACTTTATGTCTATGGAAATTCTCATTGTGATGATTACATAAGTGATCCTTTAACTTGAGGTTTTCAAAATTATCTTGTAGAAGGATCAATATGTTTTGGTACTATTTATAACATATTTAATCATGAGTCATTTAGATAGTAGTCATTAGAAGTAGCATGAACTATATTAAGATAGTTGAGTGATTAAGATAAGATTCATCACTCTAAAATAATAAGGGAAAATATTTTATTGTTCTCGATTATTATTGATTCAGGAAATTCTTGATCAAAGTATGATGATGTTTTGTAAATAGTTTACAAATATTATTATTTAAATCGATAGCTAATGACAAGAAACTAATATGATTAGACTCAAAATAGAGTAGATATTAATTTCATATTCTATGTCTAATCAGAATATTGTATATAAAATGATTGAATTATACGAAAAAACTATGAACAGAAAGGTTAGTCAAAACTACTTTAACATTCCTCAATATTTGAATGGTCATGATAAGTTGCTACACGCTAATCTTGATTTATGATTATAAATTGTTTAATTATAGAATAAAGATAAATTAAAAAAAGTTTTAATTTTTCTAATTCTAATTCTAAT
>JANZXV010000009.1:256199-274399 GCA_027576455.1 Erythroxylum roigii
GTTTTCCTAATTCGTAATGCTACTGCCTAATTAAATCTAGAGATCGTATCCTAGGTTATTAGGTGGTTAGGTTTAATTAACGATCGTATCTTGATTAAACAAACCCAGAGGAAAAACTCGGGTTAATTTTTGACCCACGATTAATAATTTCTATGAGAGTTAAAGAACAACAAATTAATAAAACATGCTTAGTTAGGGCGTAGGCCTAGATTGAACCAAAGAATCGGGTCCCTACTGAATTCCCCACATTTATCATTTTATTGCATGTTTTCTTTAATTTGTTTTTATTAGTTAGTTTTATTTTATTTTTCTTATTCCAAAAAATCCAAAACCCCCTATTAAGTTTAAACATCGGTTAATTTCATTTCATAGACTTTACACGCACTCTCTGTGGGACCGACCTAGACTCGCCACTGTTACAATAGTAGTCTAGTTATTTTAATTTTGATTAGCGTTACGACGCGCGGTCAATATGTCTAAGACTTGGAAGAGGATAGATGAGGAGATGGGGCTTTCTAAATTATAAGCATATAATTTTGAAGTATATCTCAGACACTGTTGAGTTATATGCTTCTATTTAACATTGGTTCTACACGATGATTTGTTAATAACTTTGTTGTCAGATAGAAGCAACCATCATACCCGAGGATTACCTGTTCAAGAAGATGCCTGACCTCTAACCTTGTTAACTTGGCCTTACTTATCTCATTAAGTTAGTTTTTTTTATATGTTCTAATTGTTAAAAAAATGCAATTATATTAGTGGAACATTTAATTAAACTTGATTCATTATTTGGTTCATGTATTTTGAAATTCATTATATTTTTCTTATGCACGTATCTTGCATTTACTATCTTATGTTGTCTAAGAGTTGTATTGTTTCAAAAAGGTGTCTTATGTATCTATAAATACCATGTACTAGTTCATTTTCAAAATGGTGACAAGAAATCCAAATCAAGTGAGTTATTTAGATTGTTTGAGTGTTCTCCTTTATCATTTTATCTTTCGTATTTACTACAAAGTGGTATAAAAAACATATTATTTTAAAGATGTCTAATTCCATTGTTTCAATCCCTAAACTCACAAAAGAAAATCATGATAAATGTGCGTACATATGAAGGCGATTCTTGGCTTTTAAGATGCGTGGGAGATAGTAGAACAAGGATATGATGAACCAGAAAATGAAGGAGCTTTGAATCAACAATAAAGGAACACGTTACAAAAGAATTGTAGATTGGATAAACATGCTCTTAGCATCATTCATGTGACATTGGATGATGAAATGTTTGAAAAAGTGTCAACTGCAACAAAATCAAAGGAAGCCTAGGTGATTCTTCAAAAGGCCCATGGAGGAGTTGATAAGGTGAAGAAGGTGCATCTTCAAACATTGAGAAGAGAATTTGAATCCTTACACATGAATAAGGCCGAATCCATCCATGACTATTTCACAAGAGTCTTGGCAACTACCAATCAAATGAGGAGATATGACAAGAATTTAGAAGATGTTTGTGTTGTGGAGAAAATTATTCGTACTCTTGATTCAAAATTTGACCTTGTTGTCATGGCCATTAAACAATTTCAAGATTTGGAAGCCATGACCATTGATGAACTACAAGGATCCTTGCAAGCTTATGAAAGCTTATAAAGAAAGATTGAAGAAGAAGGAGTCACTAGTTCAAGCCTTTCAAACAAAGGTCTCTTTGAAAGACAAGAAGTAAGAGTCCACTAGCTCACAAGGAAGAGGAAGAGGAAGAGGAAGAGGTCGTTGTCAAGGCTATGAAAGAGGTAGAAATCATCGTGGTCGTGGAAGAGGCACACATCACTTTAATAGTGAAGAGTCAAACCAATAATCTCAAAACTTAAGAGGTCGTGGAAGCTATTACTATAGGAGAAGAGGAGGAAGAAGGTATGACAAATCTAACATTCCATGTCATAATTGTCCCAAATATGGTCATTATTCCTATGAACATTGGAGTGCTACTAGAAACTAAAGAGAGGCTCATCTTATGGAGATGAAAGAAGAAGAAGAACTACTTTTGTTATTGGCTAACAAAGGAGAAGAAAATAAATTCTTATGGTATCTTGACACTGGTGCTAGTAACCATATGAGTGGCAATAAGGAGCTATTCATGGAGCTTGAGGAGAAGCAAAAAGGAGAAATTGTTTTTGGCAATGATTCAAAAGTTTCAATTGAAGGCAAAGGTGATAATCTTGTCTTTACAAAAAAAGGATAGTCATAGACTTATTTCACAAGTCTATTATGTTCCTTCTTTGAAAGCAAATATATTGAGTATGGGACAATTGCTAGAAAATGGATATGATATCCATTTAAAAGATGCTTGTTGCACTTTGAGAGATGAAGCACACATCTTAATAACAAGGGTACCTATGTCAAATAATAAAATGTTCAAGCTTGAAGTCAATGTTGATCGCCCAAAATGCTTGAATACATATGTCAAAGACTTCTCTTGGCTTTGTCATATGAGATTTGGTTATCTAAATTTTTTAGGATTAAATTTATTAGCAAAGGAAAATATGGTAAATGGTTTGCCTCTCATTACTCAACCTAAACAATTATGTGAAGGGTGTGTCATGACAAAGCAAGTGAGAAAGCCTTTTCCAAAAGAGTCCATCACAAGAACCATCAAGCCACTTCAACTTGTTCATGCCGATATTTGTGGCCCAATTAAGCCATCTTCTTGTGGTAAAGCAAACTATTTCTTACTCTTCATTGATGATTTTTCTTACAAAACTTGGTTTTACTTTTTTAAATAAGAAGGATGAAGCTTTTGGAGTTTACCAAAAGTTCAAAGCCTAAGTTGAAAATGAGAGTGGATTTGTCATCAAATATTTGAGAATGGATAAAGGGGGAGAGTTCACTTCGTTGGAGTTTAACAAATTTTGCGAAGCTAAAGGCATTCGCCATTTTCTTAAGATTCCATACTTTCTATAACAAAATGGAGTTGTGGAACGTAAGAGTAGATATATTCTCAACATGGCAAGGAACATGCTAATGAGCAAGAATATGCCTAAGGAGTTTTGGGCCGAAGTTGTCGCTTACGTTGTATACTTGTCCAACTTATCCCCTACTAGAAGCGTTTATAGGATGACTTCTTAAAAAGCTTGGAGCAGTAAGAAGCCAAGTGATTCTCATTTGCGAATTTTTGGAAGCATAACATATGCTCATGTTCCTAAAGAGATGAGATCAAACTTAGATGAAAAAAGTGAAAAGCATGTCTTCATTGGCTATAGCTCTAATTCTAAGGGCTATAAGTTGTTTAATCCTACCAATGGGAAGATTGTAATTAGTAGAGATGTTGATTTTAATGAAGAAAGTTCGTGGAAATGGGATGTCTCTAAAAATGAAGAAAGTGTTTCATTTCCTATGATCGTAGATTTTGACCATGACAGACATAAAGATATTCATACTCCTTAATCAGCCCATCCTAGAAGAAAGGAAAGTCCTCCTCAAAGCTCATCTGAAGGTCCTAAAGGAAGACGGAGTTTATAAGATCTTTATGAGTCGACGGAGATGGTAGAAAATACAACACTATTTGTCTCTTTGTCGATTTCGATCCGCTACACTTTGAAGAAGTTATACAAGAAAAAAAACAGAGATGTGCAATGGATGAAAAGATTCAAGCAATTTAAAAGAATGACACATGGGAGTTTTCTACTCTTTCAAAGAGGCAAAAGGTGATTGGTGTGAAATGGGTATCTAAAGTAAAAAAAAATGCTCAAGGAGAAGTAGAGAGGTACAAGGCAAGACTTGTCACTAAAAGCTATAGTCAACAACATGGAGTAGATTATGATGAGGTATTTGCTTCCGTGGCTCGACTAGAGACCTTTCTATTAATCATTTCCTTAGCAGCACAAAAGAGATGGAAGATTTATCAAATGGATGTCAAATCGGCATTCTTGAATGGCTACCTTAAGGAAGAGGTGTTTATCCAACAACCATTGGGGTACTTGGTGAAAATACATGAAGATAAAGTGTTGAAGTTAACAAAGGCATTATATGGCTTGATACAAGCTCCAAAAGCTTAGTATAGCTGCATTGATAAGTATTTCCAAAGCCATGGATTCATCAAATGTCCCCAAGAACAATCTCTTTATATCAAAGAAGGTGAAAATGGAAGCATTCTTCTTGTATGCCTATATGTTGATGACTTGATCTTCACGGATAACAATTCAAAGATGTTCGAAGAGTTTAAGAAGATGATGACTAAAGAATTTGAAATGACTGATACAGGACTTATGTCCTATTTCCTTGGTGTTGAAGTGAAGCAAGATGATGATGATATCTTTATTTCTTAAGAGGCTTATGCAAGAATGATTCTTGAGAAATTTAAGATGAAGAATTGCAAGCTCATTAATACCCAATTGATTGTGCAACAAAATTTTCATAGTTTGATGAAGGTAAAAAGTTGGATCTAACTCTTTTTAGGAGTCTTGTTGGAAGTTTGAGGTATTTGACTTGCACAAGACCCGATATTCTCTTTGGAGTGGGGGTTATAAGTTATTTTATGGAAGCTCCAACTAGTACTCGTATGGCAATGGCTAAAAGGATTTTGCGATATATCAAAAGTACTATTAATTTGCACAATTCTTCTTCATCTAATTTTCAACTTGTTGGTTATAGTGATAGTGATTGAGGAGGTGATGTTGATGATACAAAGAGCACAAGTGGGTTTATACTTTTTATGGGTGACACTACTTTTACTTGGAGTTCTAAAAACAGTCCATTGTGACTTTATCTACATGTGAAGCCGAATATGTTGCAACAACTTCTGGTATCACACATGCAATTTGGTTAAGAAGGTTGTTGAAGATGCTACAAGTGACTAAAGATGGAGCTACCTCTACTTTTATGGATAACAAATTTGCTATAAAATTGCGGAAGAATCCTATGTTCCATGATCAAAGTAAGCACACAGATACAAAGTCTCATTTCATAAGGGAGTGTGTTGTGAACAAAGAAGTTGAGCTTTCTTATATGAGAAGTGATAGTCAATTAGCCGATATTTTTATGAAATGATTGAAGTTTGAAAGTTTTGTTATGCTGCGTGGGTGGATTAGAGTTACCAAGAACAATCAAGTTTAAGGGAGGATGTTAAAAAATGCAATTATATTAGTGGAGCATTTAATTAAACTTGATTCATTATTTGGTCCATCTATTTTGAGAGTTATTGTATTTTTCTTATGCATGTATCTTGCATTTACTACCTTATATTTCCAAAAGTTGTATTTTTTCAAAAAGGTGTCTTATATATTTATAAATACCATGTACTAGTTCATTTCCAAAATAGAAACAAGAAATCCAAATCAAGTGAATTATTTATATTGTTTGAATGTTCTCCTTTATCTTTGTATCTCCTTTGTTTACTACACTAATTGCCTTAAAATTTACCAAAATAGTGATCTCAATATCTACTATCAGACTATTATCTTCCATTCTTGTTACCTGTTATCATTATGGGAAAATTGATTGATCCTGAGACACAAGCTCTTTGTCTTAGCATGCTTCTGCTCTCTTTTTCACAAATGAACCTAGAAAACCCGAAAAAGACGACTTCTTAAACGTCTTAACTACTTATCTAGAGATGTCGTATTAGAGTTTTGAACTACTTACTTCCTTGTAAGACATCTAAAGATGCTAGTACAATTTGCAAGTTTGGATCTTATGCAATCTTGAAGATGCCCCTTTGAGGTTTGAAGATAGTACCTCCACTGATCAATCTGACAAACAGAGGTTCTGGTTGAAGCCTTTCGTCGAGCACCTCCAGCACTGTTCACGCAAACTTCAACAAGATGCAAATGTTGCAACTTCTGGTCTTCAAATTGTAATCTAAGTGTATCACCAAGAATGTAACAAAGGCTTCTCACAAATTTATGAATGTATGGCTAAAGATTTGGTGTATTTGGAAAAATGGATGTAGCTCTCATTTGAATCCAAGAAGATATCTTCTGTATTTTGCAAACTAACTATTTTGTACGTAAGCTACTTCAGCTACCCACTCTTCAAAATTAACTTTACTTCTGGAAGAAAGAAAAACACTATGAAAGGACAATAAAAGCTGATCTAATGAACAGAATTGAACTTGTATATTGATGAAATTTTGTGGTTTTCATTCTTAATTCTAATCTTAAAAAACTAGCTTCAAGTTTTTTCAGAAAAACAAAACATCTACTGCTGCTATTTAACTTCTAAAGTTCAGCTTCTAGAAAATCAAAATAAAACACAATATGAAAACTGGAAATAGAACTGAAGTTTGTATTGATGATTTTTTGGTTTTTTTTCATACATCCGAAAATGAAAAGATGACGAGCTTTATATTAGCTCTGAAACATCCTAATACAACTTCGAAACTAAAACTGAAAGATAAAAGCATAACCTGATGAGTAAAACTAGACTAGTACAGGCATTTCCTGATTTGGCAAAACACAAAAGTAAACAATTTGTCATTAGCATAACTGAAACTGACATTGCTACATTGCTGGCTACAACTCTGAAACTTGTGGACTGCAGGGAACATTTTCTGATGTCCACAGAAAATGATAGAGATGTTGTAATGATCTGGCCATTTCTTCATTTAATTGACTCTGATAATATTCATCTAGCTTAACCTTCTTTAGATTCTCTAATTTAACCACTAAATTGCACTACATTGATTTTGCTTCAGACCTTGCTTCTGTTCTTCATCCTCTACATTTTTCATTATGGACAGCCTGAAATCTTCATAGTTGCATCCTTTGCTTTTCCAGTTCCTTTTTTGCCTTCAATTTCATTCATCTGACCTTGGACTTCATTGCTTCGATCCATGCATCCTTGAATTATGCCTAGGGTCATCATTTCCAGTCTCCATTTGCTTCTGAAGTTCTTCAGCTTCCCCTTCAACTTCCTTTTCTTCCTGATCTTTACTGACATGGCCAATTCCTCCACCATCTTCAATAATTCAGGCTATACTAGACAACTCAATTCAATAGCTCCTCCTTTTTCTTGTGGAGCCTGCATACCTATCATCTTCTTTAGGGACTCAAACCTCCACCTTGGTAAGACTTTAGTAAACATATCCACAAGCTAAAAACTTGATCGACAAAAAGCCATCTTGAGTTCTTTTTCTTTAATCAATTCTCGAACATAATGATACTTCACTCTCATATGCTTAGTTCTCATATGATTAGAAGGGTTTTCTGCCATTGCAATTGCTGCACTTGAATCACAATATATAGTCACACATTTTCCTTGCAATTCATCGACATCCATCAAATTTTTCTTCAACCATTATGTTTGCTTATCTTCCATGTTAATAGCTACATACTCATCCTCAGCTGTGAATTGTGCTACCACCCTCTGCTTCCTTAAACTCCATGCAAAGATTCCAGTCCCCAAACTACAACAATATCCACTCCTACTTTTGCAATCGTCATTTCCAGCATAGCTTGCATCACTAAATACATACAATTCCACATTTTTCCTTCTTCCATACCATATACCATGATCAACCAAATGCTTTACATATCTCAATACCCTCCTAGCGTACAATGTATGATGTCTCGAAAGATTATGATTGAAACAAGTTAAAATGTTGATAGCACATGCAATGTCGGGCCTTGATGCACTTAAGTACATTAATGAACCAATCATGTTTCTATAATAGGCTTCATCAAATTGCTCACCTAGTTTTGTAGTTTCCAACTTCAGCTGATGTTCTATAGGTGTTGTCATGCCACTGCTGTCCTCCAAACCAAATTTTTCAATTAATTCCTCAACATACTTCCTTTGATGAATGAAGATCCCATCCTCTCTTTGCTGAATTTCCAAGCCCAAGAAATATCTCATCTCCCCCAAATCTGTCATTTGGAATTCTGATTTCATTGAATCCTTGAACTCCCTCACATGTCTATCTTCAGTCCTTATTAGCAATAAATCAACATACAATGAATAAATCAATTTCCCTTCAGCAAAAGTTTTAACATATAATGTTGCTTCACTCTTGCTTCTCTTAAAACCATTTTGCAACAAGTAGTTGTTGATTCTCGAATACCAAGCTCTTAGATCTTGTTTCAAGCCATACAATGCCTTTATCAATTTATATACCTTATGTTCTTGCCCCTCCTTCACATAACCTTCAAGTTGCTTCAAATAAACTTCTTCATCTAGCATTCCATTCAAGAATGCACTATTGACATCCATTTGATCCACTTTCCATCTATTGCTTGTAGCTAGAGTCAACAACAGCCTCACAATGTCCAACCTTGCTATTGGAGCATAAGTTTCTGTATAATCTATCCCATACTCTTGCTTATATCCCCTCACAACAAGTCTTGCTTTGTATTTATTGATTGAACCATTCAGATTCAGCTTTTCCTTGAAAATCCATTTCAAATCTACAACTTTAGTTTCTGGACTTGGTAAATCCACTAATAGCCAAGTTCCATTCTCTTCGATTGCCTTTATTTCTTCATCCATAGAGCTCTGCCATACTCCTTGCTTAATTGCTTGTTTGAATGTCTTCAGCTCTGATCCTGCAAGCAATACATATTCAACAATTGTCGAGGCATCATTGGGTTCTTCTCCATCTATAATATTGTACCTGAAATCAAAAATGGGGTTAGTTTCATTATAAATTGATGCCAAGTCTCTTGTTTTGTGGGCATTGTTTGAGCTTGATGTGTCTTCTTAAGAATCCGAGCTCAATCTTTCACTTCCAGGACTTGATAGATACTCCTCCTGAGCTTCATCACTGTCAATGCCATTTGAGCTTTGTGGATCCGAGTGAGGTGTCTCCTCCTGAGATCCATCACCTCCATAATTGTGGTAATCATCTACATCCTCTCTTGCTGTTTCATATCTATATTTGGATCATTTAATGGAAATTCAATTCCTACTCTCCTTGGTCTTCTACCAATTAGCTCTTCTCATTTCCATTCCTCATTTTCATCAAATCTTACATCTCTAGTCACCAGAATCTTTCCTATTTCTGGATTATAAATTCGGTATCCTTTGGACTCTCCACTATACCCCATCATGACTCCTTTGATTGCTTTCTCATCCAACTTAGTTCTTTTAGCTTTTGGAATATGCACATAGGCTATACATCCAAATACCCTCAAGTGTTGCACCTTCGGTTTCATTTCAAACCAAACCTCAAATGGATTTTTTCCTTCTAATGATCTGGTCTTCAATCTATTCTACAAATACACTGCTGTATAACATGCTTCAGGCTAGAATTTTCTTGACACTTTCATTCCAAACAACATTGATCTAGCTATCTCCACTATGCTCCTATTCTTCCTCTCTGATACTCCATTCTGCTGTGGTGAGCAAGCAACAGAAAATTGATGGAATATCCCTTCATTTTTGAAGTATTTCTTCATCTCATTTGAGACATATTCCCCTCCCCTATCACTTCTTAATCATCTCACCTTATTTCCACATTGGCTTTCGGCTTCAGCTCTCCATACCTTGAACAATCCAAACACTTGATCTTTACTTTTCATAAAATAAATCCATAAATATCTCGATGCATCGTCAATGAACTCTACATAATACTTAATTCCCCCCAGCTAATAGAGTATCCATTGGTCCACATACATCAGTGTGTACAATGTGTACCAATTGTAGCCTTTTGGTTGCTCTCCAATCACTTGTTGGATAAGGTAAAATATGGCTCTTCCCCCCAGCTGATAGAGTATCCATTGGTCCACATACATCAGTGTGTACAATGTGTACCAATTGTAGCCTTTTGGATTCTCTCCAATCACTTGTTGGATAAAGTAAAATATGGCTCTTCCCTTTTGGACAAGCCCCACACATGGATTTTAACTTGCTGCTCAATGGAGGTATTCCATGAACTAAGCCCTTTTTCCTGTATATCAATGACATACTCCAAGTTAGCATGTCCATATCTTCGATGCCATAGTTGAGTCACCTCTGTCAATGAGAGAGCAACAAATCCTCCATCCACTTCTTGCATTTTAATCTTGAAAATTCTGTTAACCACTGGAACTTTATGCACTAGTTCACTTTGCTCATTGAAAATCCTACATATTCCATCTTCAAAATACACCTTATATTTCCTCTCCAACAACTGACCAGCACTGATCAAATTTTGATCAAGTTTAAGGATGTAATATACTTCATCAAGGATTGTATTTCCTGCTCTTGTTTCTAATTTCACAGACCCCTTCCATGTAATAGGTAAAATTTCACCATTTCCTATCCTAACCACAACATTAACTCCATCATTCTTCTCTACAAATGCCTCCTTCTTCTTTGTCATGTGGTTGGAACAACCACTATATATTAGCCACTCACTTCTCCTCTCATTGATCACTTCTGATCCGCAAACATTATCAACAAATTCCATTTTCAAGTCTTGACACACTTCAGCTACAAATACACTCTCTTCGGTTATGGTTTTCTTTGATTGATTTTGGGTTTGTGAAGGTCCAGGTAGGTTGCTTGACAAGTTTGGTAGGTTGTTTTGAGAGTTTGAATGAGTTTGTGATTATGAATATGGCACAGATTCGATCATCTTGTTTGTTCCTTGGGATTGTTGGCTTGATTGGTTAGGCATTGTTGTTTGAGTGGTTTGATGAGTCTAACATATTGGACTTGATTAAGATAAGTTTGGTTGAGTCATTTGAGAATAATAGGCATAAAGTTGAGGGATCAAAGAAGGTTGAGTCAATTGAGGTTGAAACATATGTGGTTGAGGTATTGTAAATGGGGTTATGCAAGGTTGAGCTAGTTGGAATGGTTGATGATTTTTAGGTTTTCCAACAAAGTGAGCTTGATGTGTTTGTGTTTCATAGGAATGTTGGTAAGGCTGTGGTTGAGATGGCATCAAGTTTGGTGAGGTATTTGATCTGTGTAGAGGATGTATTGGTGGTGGCTTGCCAAACAGAGTGCTTTGTGGATTTTGCTACTCTTTCAACCATTTTTCATAACATACCCTTCTTGAGTGTTCCCTTTTCCTGCAAAAAATACATTCAACATTGTCATTCCAATAGCATTCTTTAGCTACATAGTTGTTTCTCCCAAAGAACCTACAATTTGCAAACATGCCCCATCTAGACATTCTTGATCCTCCTTGCATTTTAGTGTCTCTGTTCCTAGGATATTGGCTTGTGTTATAGAAATTTGAGTGAGGTATTTGTGAGGAGTATTGTGTTTAAGGGTACAAATGGCTCGGTTAAAATTGGTTATGAGAATAGGAATTCATCTGGTGAGAAATTTGATTGTTATGAAGCAGATTTGGTAAATTCTGATGGATTCTGGCTTGTGCAGGTTTTGATTCAAGTGAGCTTTGGTTTTGTGTATAGCTTAGAGGGTTTTTTGGTGTCTTGAACCTTTCAACCTTTAGTGCATACTCTTCCCCTTTTCTTCTATTTCCATGTCTTTCCTTATGCATTTCCAAGACATTGAAAACTTGCTCCAAGGTGATGGATTATGGATCATTGGAGAATTGCCACCCCACTGGTGCTGCACTTGCTTCGAACCTCAATGGCAACCTGCTGAGAAACTTGTCTACCAACCTTTCTGTGCTTGTGTTTTTCCCAAATTCCTTCAGCTGCTACACCAAACTCAAGAATCTGCCTTTAGCTGTCAATACACTCTCTTCATCCTTCATCGAGAAATTTTCAAAACTTCTCAAGATTGCTTGTTTCCTCAGTCTCAATGTTTGAGTTGATCCCACATACTCTACCTTCAGTGTATCCTATAACTCCTTGGCACTCCTACAGCTCGCATTCCTCAGCAAGATTGATTCACTTACCACTAATCTTAAAAAGACAAGTGCTCTGAAATCCTTGTCTCTGTCTTGGTTTAATCTGGTCATTTGTTGTTTTGTTAGTTCTGCCACTCCCTCATATTGAATTACTCCTTCATTCACTACATTCCAACAATCATTAATCCTAAGGCAGTCCTCCACTTAAAAAGCCCATGTTTTATAGTTTTCACTGATCAACACTGGTATATTCGCTTGAGGGATTCATACCTATCACGGCTTTGTTTGGTCCAGACTATGTGAACCTTGAAGCTCTGATACCACTCTTGAAGATGCCCCTTTGAGGTTTGAAGATAGCACCTCCACTGATCAACTTGATGAACAGAGGTTTTGGTTAAAGCCTTTCGTCCAGCACCTCCAGCACTGTTCACGCACACTTCAACAAAATGCAAATGTTGCAACTTCTGGTCTTCAAATTGTAATCTAAGTGTATCACCAAGAATGTAACAAAGGCTTCTCACAAATTTATGAATGTATGGCTAAAGATTTGGTGTATTTGGAAAAATGGATGTAGCTCTCATTTGAATCCAAGAAGACATCTTCTGTATTTTGCAACTAAATGTTTTGTATGTAAGCTACTTCAGCTACTCACTCTTCAAAATTAACTTTACTTCTGGAAGAAAGAAAAACACTATGAAAGGACAACAAAAAGCTGATCTAATGAATAGAATTGAACTTGTATATTGATGAAATTTTGTGGTTTTCATTCTTAATTCTAATCCTAAACTAGCTTCAAGTTTTTTCAGAAAAACAAAACATCTACTGCTGCTGTTCAACTTCTAAAGTTCAGCTTGTGGAAAATCAAAATAAAACATAATATGAAAATTGGAAATAGAACTGAAGTTTGTATTGATGATTTTTTGATTTTTTTCATACATTCGAAAATGAAAAGATGACGAGCTTTATATTAGCTCTGAAACATCCTGATACAAAATTGAAACTAAAACTGAAAGATAAAAGCATAACCTGATAAATAAAACTAGACTAGTACAGGCATTTCTTGATTTGGCAAAACACAAAAGTAAACAATTTGTCTTTAGCATAACTGAATCTGACATTGCTACAATGCTGGCTACAACTCTGAAACTTGTGGACTGCAGGGAACATTTTTTGATGTCCACAGAAAATGATAGAGATGTTGTAATGATTTGGCCGTTTCATCATTTAATTGACCCTGATAATATTCATCTAGCTTAACCTTCTTTAGCTTCTCTAATTTAACCACTAAATTGCACTGCATCGATTTTGCTTCAGACCTTGCTTCTGTTCTTCATCCTCTGCATTTTTCATTATAGATAGCCTGAAATCTTCACAGCTGCATCCTTTGCTTTTTCAGTTCCTTTTTTGCCTTCAACTTCATTCATCTAACCTTGGACTTCATTGCTTCGATCCATGCATCCTTGAATTATGCCTAGGATTATCATTTCCGGTCTCCATTTGCTCCTGAAGTTCTTCAGCTTCCCCTTCAACTTCCTTTTCTTCCTGATCTTCACTGACATGGCCAATTCCTCCACCATCTTCAATAATTCAGGCTGCACTAGACAACTCAATTCAACATGCAATGACTGCAACGACGCTGCTGAAGTTTACTTCCACAAAATGCGGCCACTGGAACTCATACAATACCTGAACGATCGCTCCTCTGGTTCTTCCTCAATGATATGTTGGGGATTATCTCCAGGAGCATTATGATCCAGCTCTTGATTATAATAATATTAAGGAATTGTCTTTTATTGCTTTAAAATTCTTTCTTGGGGCATAATCGATATAAAAGGTGATAATATTTAAGAATAGTATGTAGGACTTCTTTCTTTCTTTTTGTTAACGTGTACTGGTTATACTTATATGCAGTTAAGGAAGTCGACCAAATTGAAGCCCAAAATCTAACGATTAATTAATACAATCTGTTAGCTATTCAAACCATTAACATCTCCATATACTCAAAATCTAACACTACAAAAATAGTACCTTTTTCTCCAAGATGTTTGTATCAAACAACACAATAAGCTCATCAAACTGTACTTTTCGACTCTTAACAAGAAATTTACATAAACCACTGGATGCAGCGTTACATTCTCAAGAAAACTATGTATCCATCCAAGGGAATTCCTAATTATTAGTACCTCCATTAGACATACGATATCTGCTTGTCCATCCAAGGGGATTCCTAATTATTAGTACCTCCATTAGACATACGATATCTGCTTGTATGCTTGTGTGTCTTCGAAAAATACGTAACACTAGCTTTGAATCAATCAAACAGAGTATAAGACAATTCAGCTTCCGTATCTTCTAGATATGATGCTTGAAAAGCAGCAGAATAAGAGGCGTTACCATGAACTCGAGTCGCGGAAAGGCATCTGTTTTAGCGGCCGGTGATGGAATAGAGGGAGTGGAAGGTACTGCACCAAAAACTGTTGCACCATTTGAATTTGTGGTGTTCAATATAGACGAGCTTGTGCTGCGAAAATCACAGTATGAAATGTGGAGAATCCTTTGAGAGACGCGACAAGTTGAAGCATACATACGCGAAGGAACGTTCTAAAAAAAAAGGGAGGCATAGGAGAACTTTACCTAGTGGATGGAAACTGACAAGTGCCTGTACCTGAAAACAAAGAGAGAGTAAAGGTCATGATGTTAAACACATTTTGAGGCAAGCAACTAGAATCAACTTTCTTTCTCTGGCTCAACTTGTTATGGACTTTTCAGGGTGGTATGCAGAAACTAGCCCACAACATATGTGGATCACCTGAAGAAATGAAATACTATATATATATAATATTGGTCCCATCGAATGGGAATATTGTTGAGTGCTCTTTTTATTTCTTTTCTAGGCAACCCATTAAGTCACCACCAACTTCCTCCAATTAGACAGGTTTTACTTACTAGATTAGGCTTTAAAAAAACATTCACACATTGACTCACTTGGATTTGTGCTGGTGGTCACTGCTGTCCCTCCAAAATTGCAGCTACTTGGTATTGGATTCTTCTGATAATAGCTGTTGAATGCATAGGAGGCATGATCATGCAGTGTGTTGGGATTGTAACAACTTCCACCTTCTTGAATGGACGCACAATCTGCGCCACCGTAGCCGCAGGCAAAGTCCAATGCAACCTGCAGAGAAGCTGGCGATGCACTTTGGCTGGCAACGCACCAACTAGCTCCGGGAGACATCGGCGTCGGAGTTACCATCGGCGTAAGTGTGGCCGGTGATACCGTATCAGGGTCTGAATTGGGATTAAGAGTCGGAGTTGTGGTAGGAGTTACTGTGGGGACTGTGGTTATGGGAGTAGTAATGTCCTTTTGGCTGTGGGAAACAGAAGTTAGTCCTAAACTTTTTATTACATCGTCTAGTCCTTTAGACGTGGATGATCTCTCTGTATCGTTATTTCCTGAAATTGCACAACGTAGTTAATTAATTTACGTGGAAAAACTGGAGTCTTATGTCTGAAAACAGTTCATGAAGTTGAAACTCTGTGGGGCAGTAGACAATTAGACAACAGTAGAAATTGTTGTCCAACTGGATCGTGCATTCCAGCGATGGTAACAACTAACGACAAAAGTAATTGAAATTGTAAATATTCAAGCAACCTAATTCGTATAGGTGAAGAAAAGATTCAAACTTTGACTTCAGGAATCATATTTTGAGAAAAAGAGAACAAAACCCACATGGAAAAAGCAGCCAACTTCCATATCCAACATGTAAAGTGACAAAAAGTTTGAAATCAAAGGACTAGACATGGACGAAGAGATACTGGAGCTGGAGAAAAGGACATCAGGACGAAGATGTAACCATGTTAATTTGAATGCATGCATTCTTCATATATAGAGATGCTAGATTGCTAATAGCCACATAAAACATTAAGATGAGAAAAGAGAAGCTCTGAAACTGTTTAGCTCAATAAGGTGTGATGGAGATGAAGTAGAGATGCATAGGCAAAAATTTTAAGGGAGATCAAGTCACCTGAAGAGAGGGGGAGAACTAAGAGGGAAAAAATTAGATAGTAGAAAACTCTGGCACCCATTTGCCTATACAATCGATCTCACTCCTCCCACTCCTCTTCTTTGTTGGATGAATTAATTCAATCCGCCTTCGGCTTGGTTTGAAAGAGCAGCAAAGATAAATTAAAGTACAGAAGCATCAAGAATTTTGTAGGAAAGAAGAGGGCTTGCCTCCTTGGTGCTATGTAAAAATGTAAATGTTGTGGAATAAGTGGTGGTCTCCTTCTGAGAAAAAGAGAGCCAGAGACATGTGGAATGAGACATGGGAGTGTAGAGGAGGAAGCAGGCTAGGCAAGATGAGGAGGGGAAAAAGGTAAGAAGAAGGTTGAAAAAGAAGCAAAAGAGTTTTGGTATGTGGACTGGTAAATGATGATTGTAATGATGGTGACGATGTGTACAGGTTGCCTTTTTTTCTTTTTTATATTTAAGTTGAAATTAAGAATTAAATCATAAATTCCTGCCTTGTGTTTTGTATTGTTACTCCATCACCAATCAAGTGTTAATGGACCACTTACTCCAGTGGGGATGCCTTTTTACTTGAGAGAGGGAGGATTGAAGGAAGACTTCCCAACTGATATATAAATACATATATATTTGGTTAAATTTGGAGGCAAGATATGTTCTTGTTGTTGGGTTGTTATGTGACTACACTTGAAAGAAAAGGAATTTCCTTTATCAGTTCACATGTTGTTGTTGGTGACTCTTACTTTACTCTCTGCATGGAAGCAGATAAAGATTTTCTGCTCGTAAAGATGAAGGTTCTATGCCCAAATCAGCAATCGTGTCACTAATTTGACGTCTCAAAGTAGAAAAGAGCGAGACAAGTATTGGCGGACTAACAATAAACAGAAGCAAGCTTGTGATTGTGAAGGAACTACATACATTATATGCATATATGAATTCTGTGCAATCTAAAGACAGATTTGAAAAGAGTAACATATAAAGTGAACCGTCCATAACGCTGCCAAGCGGCTGCACTTTCGAGGAATTAGAGAACCTAGCTAAGGTCTATATGATTCCTACATTATAGACTACTTTTCATAAATTTTCCTTTTAGTTTACATGTAACAGTCACTCTCTTGACTGTTTAACAACATTAAGTGGATGGTGACTTCTACCTCCCATGTTCTCCAAAGGCCAGCTATCATATATATAACAATTCACGAGACTTGTGTTAATGTGGAGGAATATGTAATTTATCATGCAAACAATTACTTAGTGCCTCTGAAAGTCTTTTTTTAGAAAAATGGGTGCTTGGTTGTAAAATAAAAAATACTTCTTTAATAAATTTAACTTTTTTGGTAGCCAAAATATAGCTTTTTAAGAAGCTTAAATTTGAAGCTACTAAAAAAAGTCTCTCAAATAGCTTTTTTGGTAGATTTTCAGATCAATTAATGAGCTTATTTTTAGTGCCTATATTTTACACATAATTCTCACAATACCTGCAGATTATATAATAATTAATATATTGTGTTTTACATATTGTTTAATGTTGGACCCCGAACTTTTGGTGCAAATTTGAATTATTAAAATGAATTGAAATGAGAAAGAAATTGGTGAGAAAACTATGAAGTTAAGAAAATTTGAAGAATTTAGAAAGTTTGACTGTTGGAGAGAGAATGTTTGACTTGAAAGTTAACTTTTTGTTTGAGGCAAAATGTGAGAAAACGATTTTCTGGAAACTTGTAGTTTATGTCAAGAGCTTTTCGTAGACATAAAGTTTGATATTTTTCGATATCGGGAGTGAAAGTTATGATTTTTCAAAGTTAAGGTTATTTGACTTTGTTTTTGGAAAATGCTCATAAGTGTAAGATTTTTTATGCTATGTTTGAGATAAATTATGTACTGTTATGTTATGAATTGAGCTAAGTAGTTTTCATGAAAGTTACAGGATTCATTCATATTAAGTTTGTGAATTGTTGGAGTTCAAAGATATGAGCATGAGAAGAATTGGGCTTTGTAGTCTTTCATTGCCATGAGATGAAGAAGAAAAGAATCAAGTTTTACGTTTGAGGGTCGGATTAGGCGTGGGTAAGCGCCGACCAAGCTCTTCCTCGATCGCTCAGCATACCCGCTCGGCCATATTGGCCGACCAACCTCTGTCTTTTGTTTTAGCCGATCGACTTCTTCAGGGCTGATCGAGTCCCAAATTGTAGGTCGATTGCCGACCGACCTTCTTTGCCGACCTCTGTGTTAGTCGCTCGGTACATTTGACTGATTGACCGATCGAGAGTTGGCTGACTCTTTTGTTATTCTGGCCGAGCTCTTGGCCGAGCTCCTCGCTTTGATAGGCCGAGCTCCCTGTGACTGACTGAATCCGAGCTCCCTTTGACTGATCCTACCGAGCTCATTTGTTTGGTCGTTCTTTACCGAACTCTATTCTTGTCCGAGCTTTGATTTGAG
>JANZXV010000009.1:287573-304811 GCA_027576455.1 Erythroxylum roigii
TTCAGAAAAATTTATATAAAAATATTATTATTTTAAATTTTTTATTCAATAAAATAAATTTTGCCTCCACTCAAATTTTTTTATCCTCATTAAAATTTTGTTTCCATTAAAAATAAAATTTTAAAAAAATTTCTGGATTCGCCCATGTAGATGGGGCCATCAAATCAAATTAAGTGCAATTCTTTTATTGTATATACTTTTGATTGTGACAATTTGGAAAGGTTATGCTTGCACAAATAATTTTTTAAACTAATAAGATTTAAGTAATTAATGATGTAATTGTGAAAAAGATTTGGCCAAATTGTGGTTTAAGAATTTTGTAGCGTCATATTGGTAATATAGTTGGGCCTATCAAAGTGGATGAGAAGACGTGACACTTGACATTTAACTATATATTTTGCCATACAGTGAATTGTATCTTACACTTGGTTACATCTGCCATCCTATTGTAAGCTTCAGTGATGGCAATTTAAATTTTACTGTCAATGGTTCCGTCAATGTTAATTCCTTCAGTGAAAAGGTTGTCTAAGTCGATGTAAGTGTGTTCCTGATCTTGCTCCCACGACATTGCACAAATGATGTTGTTTTGAAATGGTGTACGAAAAGTGGGAGTGGCATGCCATTCTAGTTCACATATATTTTCTAGTTCACTGGTTTGTTATGTCTCTCTCTTTTTTTTTTTTTGTAGTACCTTTCTAGTCACTAACTTTTTATGCTTGCTGGTTCTTTAATTATTGCTTTTGTTTTTCTGCATCATTTTTTTTCTTGTCACATCTGCATGTGGGTCTACTGAAAAATAGTCTCTCGATTATATAGAGGTAAGGCTGCGTATTATAAGACCTCCCCAAACCCCATCTCATTGCAGGACTTCAGACTGAATGTAATGATGATGATAATGAGTTATTCAAACTTAATTACATGAGTTTGCTAATGTGCACTAATCTATGTCAACTATCACCTATTCTAGAGATTTCATTAATATTGCATACATGCCTCGCCTATCCTGTCCATAATACTTTTCCTTATTCTTTCTTTCCCATGTCATTTTTATACTAACTTACGTATTAAGCGTTGATCGAAACTTACTAACACTTGCACAAATTTTTGTTTTTAGACTTAGGAGTCTAACTTTTAGCTTATAGAATGATTGTGTTTGCTTAAGAGCAATCAGCAAAGGAAAGTAGACTCGTGAGTATGTTTTGAGTTGAATCGTATTGTTGTCACTGCAATTATAGGTACTCATTTAAGTGTGGCTACATAGACTTTTCAAGTGTTTAAAAGAATCTACAAGAAGGCATTGTCTCGCTATAATTCTGATTTTGGAACTAGCTCAATGGTTATGACACGAAGCTATCCTATTGTTTTCAACACTCTACTCCTCGAGTTGCAAGACAGATTGTCTCAGCTTTAATTGGTGCTTTGACAGCATGTAATTACTTTAGCTTGGTGGATAGATCAAGGGTTATTTTCTGTTAAGTTCAAACCCTCTGCAAAGAATTATAGTTGTATGGATGATGCGCTAGGGAAGGACTCTTGAAGAGGCAAAGTTTGTTCATTGCTCCATATATCTTTAGGAAATATGGACACAAATAAAACATAAGCAGCAAAATCATATAAATGAGTTGTAATTGAATATATAAAACCAATTAAGTTAGCCTCACACAATACCTTAAATTATTATAGTGAAACGGTCACTTAACATGATATCAGAACCTTTGTAACCAAGTGGTCGTGAGTTCAAATTCTACCACTCACCTATTATTCAGCACAAGATAGAGTGAGCTTGTGCAAATTTTAAATCCAAAAGACTTTGCTTTTACTTGAGGGGATATATTAGTGAATATAGAAAATACGTGAGATCAAATCTCAAGTGCTGATGACTAATGTTTATACTGTCTCTAGTTATTATGAGAAAATAGAGGGAGAAAGAAATTGATTCTAGTTCGATTGGATAGGATAGGTAGGTGCTTTCTTATACATATATAGCAGCATGCTACGTGAAGCCACAATGATGTTGCTGATACAGGGTAATCTGCCAATACTCGTAATGTCTCCACGTCTGAAGAGCACAGGGTTTGAGGAAATCAGTAGTTCTTAGATATTGCCCAAGAATATACCTCAGGTGGCACAATACCATCAGTGAGCAAGTTTTGTCGCATTCCGTAAAAATCCGAGACGTCAAGGTGGTGAGAACGCCCATTTTGATAATGCTGATTAGCTCCAGCAATCTCTTCATCATCCAAGGGTAAGCGATCAAAAGTGGCATTTATAAATGATGCAGCCATTATTACGACAGAGCCTGAAGCAATGAGTGAACCAACCACACCGCCACCAACAACCTGCCCTTGAGAGCCAGCTAAATAAATGGTCAACCCTGTGATCCCTGGGGGTGCAGGTGGAGGTAAAATTGATCCAACAAGTGACAATATCTCAAACCGGCCATGAAGGGTCACAGTGGCTCCAGATGAGGCTGGCTGCCGGAGGCTGACATTGGTTACGGAGCCACTTCCACTGAGCACACATATACCACGCTGCTTTCTTTTTGCAAAGATCAATAAACTCTCGCTTATATCGCAGCCTGTGCCCACCTCCATTGCATGTGCCCTTAGTGCATTAGCACTATCTCGTGTGACAATGATTGGTAGTTTCGGCTTATTTTTTGAGCCAACAGGCCTTCCACGAGGCCTTCTCACGTTCTCACCATGAGGAAGTGGAGGAACTACCTTTGGCAACTTAGAAGCTGTAAGGATTGCCTCCATGCTTGTCTTTTGGAAATTACCCTTGCCAGGATCTTGGTTTCTCTCCATGACGTTTTTGGATCCAACTGAAGACATTATTAGCTCTGCATTCCCAGCCATTCATTAACCATCACATTCCAAGGAGTTTGAGTTCGATATCTTAACTTAAGTAGCAGATATTGGGGAAATAGATTTTTATTGCAAGAAGCAAAAAGAATGATCAGAATTTGGAGAAGGTTAAGTGGTACCAACCTTAGCAGTTATAGTATTTTTTGCATTATCCCACTGCCTACCTTGCAACTGACATTCCCTTCATGTCAATTGCCTTCTCAAACGGCTAACAATTTGTTCACATAGATTTTGAAAAAGTGGCAGTTCATCACAACATTTGTTTTTCTTGAATAAAGAAACTTTCAGACAGCATGCAGCTGAATTTAGACTTTAAGATAATTATTTATGTGATGAGCTATAAAGTCTATGGAAAGTTGAACCATAAAGGATGCGATGCTGTTGTCATAGTCTACATAAGATTGATTACTCTTTAAGATGGTCATAGTTAGCATACTTCCTTCTGCAAGCAATGACGCAGAGATATGGGCCAGCAAAAGTTACGAGCAGTAATTCAAGACATGGATGAAGCACTTGAGATTTTTAATTTTTCTTTCACTTGTAATGACTTCAGGTGCTTTATAAATATAGCTTGAATGCTAATAATAGTAAAGGGCAAGTTGCAAGGTGTTTTTCCCCACATCACACTCACACACAGTCTCTGTCTGTTTGTCTAATGAAGGCAACTCGAGAGTTTCATCCTCTGCTTAACAACCAGTCCATACCTTGTAGACTTTCAACTAGATTTTCTGGAGACGATATTAAGCATGCGTATGAAGTTTTCAAGTTTTGGTTAACCCTGGACAGATTTCATGCATCATCAATACAGCAGAGCATACTTTTCATGAACATACTTCACTAAAGACAATCTGTTGCAGGTATTTGGTTCTAACTCTCTTGACCATGCTGAGTGATGTACACTTGTAAGATTCTAGCGAGATAGAGATTAGTTATAGTAATTAAGAGGTTAAATAGTAGCTATTGTGTTAGTATCTAATTAAATTTCTTGTTCTACCGCCTTTCATCAAACAAATGAAAGAGTTTTTGTAACATGTCTCCCACATTGGCAACAAAATTTTACTCATGCGAGGCAGGTCGGAACTACACGTGTTTAGCTTCCAAACTCTCTTTGTTAACTTTCTGCGTTACATATATTGCTAAAAACACAAATAACAAATTTTGTCCATGTAAATAACGAGAGTTGTATGCAAATTATCTAAATGGCATGTATTTAATCAGTTGATTTTACTTAATTTATTGATTTCACATTTACATAATAATATATAAAAAAGAAGTTTAATAGTATTTTATTTGTATTAATAATTGGTAAACCAACTAACAATGTTCCTCCCTTAACTTCATACCTAGCTTAATCAATGAGGAGTAGGTCTAATGGTTACCCAGGCCATTTAGCAGAGTAGAAACAAAAGTAGCTCTTCAGCCTAAATCCTAAAAGGGAACTAGGACCTGATGAGTTTATGCAATATTCTTTCAGAAACCTAGCATCTAGTGGGAGATTGTATCTTAGAAGCCATACTAGAAATCCTCTCAACGGGTAAAATGTACAAAGAAGTGAATAAAAAATACATTTTCCTCATGACGTAATGTGTTCTACAAGATAATTTCGAAGATGTTGGCCCCCATATTGAAAAGTACCTTAATATTAATCATTAATCCAAGACAAAAACATTTATTCTAGGGAGGAGCATAGGACACAATATTCTCTTACTACAGGAAGTGATCTAGGATTATCAACAAAACCCTAATGAGTTGCACAATGAAAATGGACATAAACAAGTTTTTGACTTTGTTAAATAGAGGTTCATTTTCAATGCAATGGAGGCTTTGGATATCCGTCACAATTATCAAGTGGATTGAACTTTCTATCACAACCACTTCTTTTAACATCTTGGTAAATGGAGAACCTGCACATGTGTTTAGATGAAGCAAAGGATTAAGGCAAGGGGACCCCTTTCCTTTTACCTATTTACAATCTGCATTGAGGCACTGTGAAAATTGCTTGAAAGGAACACCAGTAAGATGGGGAATTTCAAATTCCACTATAAATGCAAAAAGGTTTAACCATCTTTCCTTTGCAGATGATTTAATCGTATTAAGTAGAACAGATGAAAATTCAGTGAGATGCTTATTACATCAATACAATAATTTAGTGCCCTTTCAATTTTAACAATCAACAAAGATAAGAGAAGCATCTATGTTTCAACTGGCAACCCTAACCAAGCTACACATTTAGCCAGTATAGCAAGACTGAAGCCTGAAAAACCATCCTTTTAGATATCTTACAATTCCAATAATAGCTACAAGACTTACCCATATAAATTACCAGCCTCTATTAGATGCAATTCAAAGAAGAATAGGGAATTGGAATAACAAAAATCTATCATACGTTGGAAGATCACAACTTGTAATCACCAATCTTAGTAATCTTCATGTGCATTGGAATTCTCATCTATGTAACCCTGGAAATTTAATCAAAGCAATTTTTAAAACTTTGAAAATCTTCATGAGGACAAGCGAACCCAACAAAGCAACCAAGGCTAAAGTGAAGTGGACAAATGTTTGTATTTGTAAAGATGAAGGTGGAATGGGAATCAACTCAATCAAGGCTATGAATAAGATCCTATTAGTAAAGAGAATATGGAAACTTTATACAGACAAAGAATCTCTATGGGTTAGGTAGACGCACACCCAGTTTTTTAAAAGTGATATCTTCTGGAAGTCTAGAACACAAGCAAATACTTCTTGGACACTGCTTCAAACGTTGAAGCTGAGGGAAACCATAAACCACGAGACATGATGCATCATAAGGAATGGGAACAGAACCTCATTTTGGTTTGATAACTAGCAAAGGCAAGGACCATTACATAAGCTTCCTCGCTTCAACATTCTTTGGCATATAATCCCAGCCAATGCCAAAGTCAGTGAGGTGGTGCGGGGAAACACCTGGGGTAGTCAGCTAAGAGGTTTCTCCTCAATAATTGCAAATACACCTAACTACAGTTCAACCCAATAAGAGAAGACACAATCATATGGCAGCACATAGCTAAACTTATTTAGAACAGCCCCTACAAAGGTTGCATGGAAAAAGCTAGTTTGGAATTCCAAAGCATCATTCATTCCTTGGTTGGCAATGCATAGGAAATTGATGAGTCAGGATAGACTAAGAGGAACTACAACCATAGTCAATTGCTCCCTTTGCCACCAAGAGCCAAAAACAATTAAACACTTATTTTCCAAACGCAGCTACACATCAAAAAGCTCAATAAGTGTGTGATTAACAATGTGCAAAAGATGATGGGGAAAAGTCATAGAACTGGGCAAACAAGATCAGGATTAACTCTAAAGGTGACTTGAAACCATTAAAGATCAAATTTAGTTATTGCATCTATGAAATTTGCAAGGAAAGGAACTTAAGAATCGCCCAACAAACTCCTCAAGATATCCACTAACCTAAAAGCCAATATGTGAAGCTAGATTAGAAAAGTTGTTCAGGAAAAAGGTATAAGCAAACAACTACGTGTGCAAATGACAAACAAATGGAATGTGAGTTAATTGAAGGGAACTTGCATTAACAGCCTAATGAGAGGATTAAGTTAGTTTGACCATGTTATTCATCTGTTGCCTCCACTATCCATTTTGGTTCTGAAAGTAAAATTACAGGTAGGGCTTATAGCCTGATTTTGATGAACTGATGTACTTATTCTCCTTTTGAGGTTTTGGTAATGATTATTTTAATCTTTTAAAAAATATTAATATTTAATAATAGATTAATTTCTCATACTTTATTAATATTTAAGAATATATTAATTAGTTTAATAAGATAATACAGTGTCTTTTATAAAATTTTTATGATTACATAATAATATTAATAAATAATTGTTATGCTTCGGTCTAAAGGGCTGAATTTTGTAACCAATCTACCTCAGATGCTAGCAAGCAAGTGTGATGACCAAGTGCTGATAGGAGAAATACTAAAGGGCAATAAAAATATGTTAGCACTTTAAGGGCTCAATTGAAAAATGTAGTGTCAAATTCAAACTAGATAATTATATACAATCAGCATAGTGGGAAGAACAAGTTGTTATTACGATTCTGGGAAACTTCTGAGAATGACAAAGAATAGGAAAAAGATATGTCATAGTTAACTTTCTTTTGACTGCATTCCTTTTCATTATAATTCGAAGTATTACTTATAAATAAAATTCTACAAAAAGGCTAATAGCGTCAAGTATACTACAAATATAAAAAGATTAAGCTCCATTGCGCACCTTGCAGGAAAAACAGACTGAGAAGATTAAGCTTTATATAATTTTCTCCTTCCTCTCCATGAAACTTGCAACCCTAAGATGACACAGAGAAAGGATAATGGATATTATCATTTATAGTTTTCACCATGGTTATTCCAAAAGCTTAAGAAGTTATGATGTCAACAATTCTCAAGTCTTTCTAGTTCAAGTAATTGGTGTCTCATGTTTAAAATATATTTTTGATTGATGTGCAAATGAGCTGGATATTTCATGCCAAGTCATGAAAAACAAGCAAGCCTAAACTCAACTAGGAAGATTAGGAATTCATAAATGAAATTCTCAATTCCATATAGAGTTGTTGCTTTGCATATATATGATAGCTTTTAGCTTCCACAAGGTTGATGGATAAAATTGTGGTGCAAGATGCTAACGTATCTTTAAGCATAAATGTCTAGCATCCGATAATGAGGACTATGAATATAGGGCCTATAAATCTTATATTACACTTCAGAGTAGCTTTCATTTAAGTTCTTTCTCACATAATATATCATCCAGTAGTCCACCAAATAACCAAGAAAACTTACAGAACTGCTGTTACCTCTGTCACAGCATCTACAAAGGTACTTGCAGCTTAGTTAGTAACTTCCCTCAGGCTTCAGGTAAAATTTTTCATAAACTGTAAAAGTTAAGGTATCCACTTACCTCAGTCTAATGCCACGGATACTTTCCAGGAGCTCTATTGTTTGCTGTACGTTAAAATTTATATGCTTCTCATTATCACTCAGCACCAAGGCGGACACATTCAAAATGGTTACAAGCTCAGCTTCAATTCTGCTTAGCTGTAGATCCAGGTGCTCCAAAAAGTCCTCATAAGATGATGTCCCGTTTAAACCTTTTACCATGCTATCTTCACTGTAAGCTCCACAAGTAATAGGTTTTACCTCCTGATTGCATGGTGGACTTGCTTCACCATCGACAGAAATGTTTATCTCTTGGCCTTTAAAAGAACTTAAGTCTTCCTCTTCATGTATATCCTCTTTAACTCCTTGCTTAGGAGAAATTATCCGAACTGGACCAGGTGTACTTTCTCCATCAACTTCAAGATCAGAAGCAACGTTTCCAATCAGTTGACTTTCTTTCATAGATATTGCCTGAAAGCAACATTTCCTAGTTTAAGTCAGGTTCTCTTAACAAAGAACATCAATTAGCAAAAATACAGACCAATCACAAAATAACTACAGAGATAGCAGAAAATGTCCAATAGGATGCAGACACTAGTAAAGATAAGTTGAAGATCGTATAAACCTTATCATCCTAACTTTATCCAAATGAATGCCATAAAACAGGTCAGCTAAAGTGGCCATAATTTTATGGTTCCAAACAAAATCTTAGCAGGTCAAATACCTCATTTAGTTTCATGGATAGTTCATCAAGCAATGCAATACGACTCTTCGACCTTTCCATGGCTTGCATAACCTTCTTCTTCTGAAAAAGTAGGTCCCTTGCTTCAGTCTCCTTCCCAGAATTAACACTAATTGCAGCCTGGCGTTTAAGCTTCTCTGCGGCCTCTGACAATCTCATAAATCGTAATCTTCCACTATTTGCTGAATTGACAAAAATAAGGACTTCAAAGATTATTATTATTATTATTATTGTGTGATGAATGCATGTCTAACCAAACATTCAGAAGCAACAAGCATTATATTTATTGGAATTCGCTTTGGAGTGTCAGAATTGGAGTGAGAAGAAGACTAAAAGGGTGAATGGCGAAGATGTGGACTGGAAACGGTAAAATTAATAACTTGTATGAGGTGAACCCAATCAATGAATGTATTGGCTAAGTAACAAAGGAACTTGAAAAGGGAAAATGGGTGTGAAGAAACTGCAAAAATGATTTGAAAGCAGTCACCTTGTTCTCTGGTGGTCTCAGCTTCAGCGTGAAGTTGATCAAGTTGAAGACGAAGCTGGTCGGTGCTGGTTTTGGTGTTAGAAGGCAGGCATGATATGATAGGACTCGCTCTGATGAGACGCCCACAAGCGCCAACCACACCACTCCCACTTTGCAATATCATCTCTCAGATGAACTGAAAAATACTGTCACAAATCTTATTAATTTTGATTTTCCGGTCTGGACGATACGACGCCTAACACTTTCGTTAAATAAACAAAACCCACCTGTAATGTAATTGTATGTAATCTTAGCCCATCGATGATCAAACCCATCAAGAAGAGATCTGAATCCTGTATATGGGGGCCAAAGTTTGTCCACATCTTTCGCCAACAGTAATAATACACTAAAGAAAAGCATTCTAATGTTACAAATACTATCTGATAAATAGAGACATGCAAACTTTTGAAAGAATGTGTTCTACTGTATGTAAGTTTTGTTTCTCGGGAGAATGATCTAAGATAAGCAATCATTATGGATGAAATGGCTTCATAGTTATTTTTTGAAAGAAAACAGCATATGATCCCTATTGATACAAAGGTCACCTTGAGATTCGAACTTTTACCGAAATTGATTGCCTACACCCTTTGTTCGACAGTCTTACTTAAGTCCACTTAAGCAAGACTTCAACTTTCAACGACCCTTGAAGTGTTTACCTCGCACACTTGAAGAAACAATGCTACTAAAGCAACAAGAAAACAAAGGAAACAAAAAAAACAAGAGAGATACGGTAAAATTAACCTTTATATACTTTCCCTCAAAAAAATACAAGAAATGCTCTCTCTGAATGAATGAGGAGAGCAAAGCTCGAATGAGCTATATATAGGCACTCTAATTTGGAAGTCAAGTTACATTCAGAATCACACTTAAACTAAACTGCCTAAGATCGTGCTAAGATCAAGTCTATCTCTATCAGATTTTATCACGTGGACCAATTGGATGACACCCTCATCCAAATAAGACTTTAACTGATAAGATAGAATCTACAAGATAACAGAAAGATAGAGTTTACATTCAAATAGCAAACTAGCATCCTTATTCTCAAAGATCTCCTCTATCTTCAGATGTTGAGTCCCACTGCAACTCTAACTCCTAGTTGTCGCCACATCATCCAAGACCTCCCCACGATCTCTATCCGCTGATGATGCAGTGTGATCTTGTCGAAGCCCACATAACATACTAGCCTGATCCAATGCTTCCCACAATAAGTCCATTGGTCGTAGTCCATTCATCCGAGCATAAACCAAGTCCTTAGCCTGGGTTGAGTCAATCTCTACAAGATCCGAGACTACCAAAATTTGCACCAAGTCCGATCCTACTCACCCATGTTTGCCTTAGTGTTTTCACATGCCTCTCTCATACGTGTAATCCAGCTAACCTTACTCCTAAGGCACATCGTGAAGGTCACTGAGAAGTGCTCTGAAATTAAAGGGTCTAACAAACCACCCCCACCAGATGGATTCGACGCCCTCATGGAAGTAGTCTGAAGGTAGGCGTTTACATGATCCTCGAATTGCCACAAAGTTGAATCTTTCTTCAATGTAGCTTCCACGATATGTTTACCTTTCCACTGAATCAAGAACTCGGTCCATCGTTTCTTCTTGTGTTGACCCATTGTTTGATGATCTAGGATTGTCTCTGCTTGATCCTCGAACCGTTTCCTTACAATCGGTGGAGCTCGTTTCATTTGACTCCTATTCGGATATGATGCATCCTTATAGTAAGGCTTGAGAAAACTAACATGAAAAGGAGGGTGTACCTTTAACCGCTCGGGCAATTTCAATCTGCATGACACGTTCCCCAGTTTATTTAGCACTTCAAATGGTCTATCGTACTTCGGCACCAAATCCCTATGAACTTGCTTACTCGAAATCTTCTTCCAAATTTGTGGGTCAGTCTCAACAAAACTTTATCTCCCACATCAAATTCTAACTGTCTCCTCCGAAGATTTGCTTGTTTCTTCATCCATCGAGAAGCTTTTCAAAGACTGTCCCTCGCCTCATCCAATAATTCTTGCTTCTCCATCGCAAACTTATGCGTCACAGGACATTTGCCACCTGTCATTTGTTAAGCAATCTCTAGTTATGTGAGAGGTTATTATCCCAACACAATCTCAAAGGGACTTTTCTTCATAGCCAAAGATCTATGCAAGTTATAGAAAAATTGTGCGATATCAAGTAAACTCAACTAATTATGTTGACTTGCACTTATATAACGTCGTAGGTACTCTTCCAACAAACTATTGATTCTTTCTGTTTGGCCATCTATTTGTGGGCAATTTGTCGTTGAAAACTTCAAATCGCAACCTATCATATTAAAAAGGAACGTCCAGAATCAGCCTATAAATCTAGTGTATCGGTCGCTCACAATAGCTACTGGAACTCCAAAATACTTGATCACGTTCTTGTAGAACAACTCAGCCGTAACATCCGAGGGACAACTTACAGGAGTTGGTACAAAGATCGGATAATTGAATAATTTGTCAACCACCATCATGATTGATGCCATGTTGTCCACCTTTGGAAACCTACTAATGAAATCCATTAAAATTGACATCTACAGTCTCTCGAGAATGGATAAGGGTTGTAGCAAACTAGCTTTCTTCTTTCCCTCTGACTTGTCCAACTGAAAAATGAGTGACGTCTTGACGTAACATTCAACGTCATTCCCCATCTTCGGCCAAAAATAGGAACAAGATAGGAGCGCTAGCATCCGTTGGACTCCTGGGTGACCAGCCCATTGCAAGTCATGCGTCTCCTTTAATAACTGTTTCCGCAATCCACCAAAGCTCGACATATATACTTGACTGCTTTTAGTCATCAAAAGTGTTGGACCCCGAATTTTTAGTGAAAATTAGAAATATTAAAATGAAATGAAATGAGTGTTTTTGTATATGAATTGTGTTATAGATGAATTTGTGCTTTAAGAAAATCAATGAGAAAAAGAATCGATTCGTTTTGATGGCTTTGACATTTGAGTCGATTTGTTTGGGTTATGAAAGTTTAAGTGAATGAGTTGGTTGAAATGGAAGTTGAAAAATCAAGAAATAAAGAGAAAGAGTGTGAAAATTGAAGAAATAAGAAAGTTTGACTTTTTGGAGATAAAAGTTGACCTTTTGATTTAGGCTAAATTTAAAAAAATAGTTTCCATGAAACTTGTAGCTTATGTTAAGAGCTTTCTGTCACCATAAAATTTGATATTTTTCGATGTCGGGATTGAGAGTTATGATTTTCTGAAGTTAAGGTTATTTTACTTTGTCTTTGAAAATGCTCTTAAGTATAGGATTGTGTATGCTGTGCTTTGAGGCCAATCGTCGAACTGATATTGTTTGAATTGGAGAAAGTGGCCTCAATGAAAGTTGTAGCTTGTCTGTCAATCTTTCCGACGCTATAAAGTATGTAATTTTTAGAAGTGGGAATTGGAAGATATGAAATTTTAAAGTTTGGAGTTGGTATAGGCTGACAATAACAGGGCAGAAACTTTGAATAAAAAATTGACCTAGTTAGAGATTGATTTTGCTTTTAAGTTCTTCATTAAAGTTTTAGATTATGTTTTTATCTTTCCATTGAGGTAAAATGTGAAATTTTTGGACCATGGAATGTGGAGTTATGATTTTTAGAAGTTTTTGTTACTGTTTGGTATGATCATTTGTTGACAGAAACTTTAAGTGGATTTTTGACTCCCTTAGAGGACAAATTGATTTTTCTGTCCTTCATGGAAGTTGTAGAGCTTCCTTCGAGCTTTCTATTGATACCAAATTTGTCAAATTTGGAGTTAGGGATCAAGAGTTATGATTTTTGGAAAATTCGATTTTATCAATAGATTTGAAGTTCTGTTATTTTGCTTCCAATCCGACCCTTTCGCAATCTTTTGTTTATAAATTCTCCGTCCGACATCCGATTGACTTGGTTTTTGAAGCGTTGGATTCCTAAGACAATTAGCTACTTTTCATGGGGAATTATGATTTTTAGGAGATTAAATGGAAAGAGATTGATTGAATCAAATTCAGAGGATTGGTTAAAGGCTATGAGTTAGATAATTTTCTGAACATGGTTTAGTATTTTGCGAAATTTGGGATCTGTGGAGATCCGATTGAATTGATTCTTAAGGCAAAATAAAATAGAGACATGGGGCTACAAATCATGTGAAGGGATCGAAGTTCAATTTAACACCTAAGGTGTTCAATTTCTGGAGTGAAGTTAGGCGTAAGGTTCAGTCGTGGTTAAGTTCAGGTCTGAAAGTGTTTTGGCCATAACTTCTTCATTTCTGAACCAAATTGAGTGATTTTTGTGTCATTTTAAAGATGAGACATAGAGGAACATTTCTCTAGAAGGAAGTGTTACCAAATTATTTCATTTACCTAATCAAATTAAGGAAGGAAGATGTCAGTTTTTCAAAAATGTTCCAGGGGCAATTATGGAAGATCACTTAAAGGTTTATGTTTTAAGGCTAATAAGTAAGGGCATATTGGTCTTTTAGCCTTCATTTAAGCAATAACAGAAGAGCTGTTGTTTAAGTTAAGGAGTGAAGCACGACAATAACAAAAGAAATAAAAGAATCGAAGAAGAGAGGGAGATAAGAGAGATGCATCGGTGGAGAAGAAGAGGGGAGGCTAGGTTTCGGTTTTTCATGGGTTTCAAGAGGCATATTTTGAGTTGCTTCAAGGGGAAAAAGAGGGAGGAGCTCAAGAGCTCCAACATGAGCCAATAAATCCGAAATTTGATGAAGAGTTTAAGGTAAGAGATGTTTTCAATCTTTGAAATTTTAGTGAGATCTTGGTTTAGATAGCTTGGAAAGGTTATGGGATTGGGTTTCCTATGGTTAATTTAAGTGATTATGCTATGATGATGCTAAATCTTGGATGATAATAAATTAGGGATTTTGTCTTGATTTAGGGATTTCAATGAGGCTTTGGAGGAATTGATGATTTAATCAAGGTCCAAGCATGGAATCGAGGTGGGTAATTTGTTTAGTATTTGAATTATTAGCTAATTACAAGTTTCCGAAAAATCAAGAATAGGAATGATTATTGTTTATGTTTTTGAAAAAAAATCAAGAAGATAAATGATTTTGAAAATTTATTTACGAAATTGTTATTCATTATGTTTGAATTATTTAAAGAAATTGCTACAATTGTTTCAGACAATTTAAATAAAATGATTCAATTGATTACATTCAATGATTTTGAATGTTTTGATAAAATTGAAATAATTGTTAAATTCATTGCTTTTGGAAATTTTTTAGAATTATTGTTTATGTTAGTGTTTGAAAATTTTTGATTTTGAATGATTTGGAAAAAAATTGTTACAACGGTTTAATTCCTTGTTTTCAAATGATTTGTGGAATTGCTCGAGAAATTTAGGAAGAAAGTATTGAAATTTTATTGTTTCCGAATGTTTTGGAAAATGTTACAAGTTTTAAATGACTTGAGAAATTAAGAAAGTGAAAGGGATTTTCAATTTATTGTTTTCGAATAGTTAAATTTATTGTTTGGAATATTTTGATGAAATTCAATGATTTTTATGTGAATTTGAAAAATCTAGAAGAGAAATGTTTTGAAAAGCTATTGTTTATATTTTTGGAAAATCAAGAAAGAAAGTATTTTCGAATTTTATTGTTTCCGAATGATTTTGAAATGATTTTGAAAGATTGTTATAAAGGTTAAATTCATTGTCTAAATTGATTAAAAATTTTTCCTGAAGTTCTTTATTTATGAATGAATTGAAAAATTATGATTTCCGAATACCTTTGAAATTGTTATAAAATATTGTTTATGTAAAGGTTTGAAAAATTATGATTTCTGAATACTTTTGGAATTGGTTATAAAATATTGTTTATGAAAATGTTTGAAAGGTTATGATTTCCGAATACCTTGTCTCGTCGCGGCGTACGAAGTCCCTTATATCGTCGCGACGTACGCTTTTGCACATCGCGACATCTGGTCGAGGGCCTTGTCTCGTCGCGACGTCTACCCATACGTCACGACGAGGTGGCTGATTTTGCTAATTTCCTTATTGATTTTTCTGTTCCAATTTCTTTTTGTGTGCAGGAAAATGCCTCGAACCAAGAATGTTAGCAGGGCCAACCGTCCCCATACTCCATCCGATGTCCTCCCCTCTTCTTCCGACTCGCTCGACGAGTTTTTCTCTGACCATTCCGCTTCTCCTCACCCCGCTGCCTCTCTGTCCTCTTTGGTAGTTTTCTCTGCTAACTCCCCTTCTCCTCAACCTTCACATTCTTCATACCGTCCACCTTCTCCAACCCATTCTTCTTCCCTTCCGGTTGATCCGGAGTATGCTGAACTAGCCGCAAAAACTAAGGCCAAAGCCATACTCAAGGAAAAGCCTTTTCCTCTGACCCCTCACAGCAACCCCTTCGTTCGCCAACTTGTTCAACTCCAACTCTCCCACTTAGCCCAACCTCGGACATCTGGCAACGCCACCTTTGTCCGCCACTTCTACACCCATGCCCGTCACTTCGGCACCTACGGAATCAACTTCCGCGGTGTTACCATTCCCCGAGCCTTCACTATAGTTGATATTCGAGAGCACTACCATCTTCCTCCCACCCCCCGCTGCCACTATTCCGAACTCCTTAATGAGTACCCTTGGGACGATGTCCTTCGCAACTCTGTCCCACAGGTGCCAACTGGTATCAACCTAGGGGGGCTCAAAAATACATCCGCCGTACAGACCTTCGCCGTGAGGCCCATCTTTGGCTCTACTTCATTTGTAACAACATCCTTCCCACCTCTCACCTTGCCATGGTCCCTAAGGAGCAAGCTCTTTACATCTACCCCTTAATGGTTGGCCGGTCGATCAACCTCGCTCTAGCCATCACCTCCGCCCTCCGCCAATGCATCATATCCTCTAACGTCAACCATTCACTCATCTTTCCCCACCTAATCACCGACATATTTTGGGCTTATCAGGTCCCGGAACTCCAGACTGACCATACCTTTGAGCCTGCCCCTATCTTTAAATACATCCGTCTCTGCGCCCCTCGTCACCTACAACCTCCTCCCCAGCCTACCCCATCCCCTCCCTCTTCTCCCTCCCTACCTCCAATGGTTTCTCCGCCCCTTCCGCACGATCCTTCCCCTCCCGTTGTTGTCACCCATTCCGAGGCTCCGCCTAGCGAGGACGTTCCCCCTCCTCCTTCCTCTCCCACCCTCCATCATCAGGTCGCCCTTCTTTGCCATGACCTTGGACGCATTGAGGCACAACTGGTAGATGACCGCCAGTTCTACCGCTCCATGTTCACCTTGAGAGCGGATCGCCTGCAGTTGCCTCTTCATCCTACAGCCCAGGATTCTTCAGCTGGTCCTAGCACTTCCGAGGCAGCCCCTCCTGCTCCTCCTGCTCCTGATCTTCCGGCTTAGCTTTGACATTTTTCCTGTTTTGTTTCCTTGTATTTCTTTTCTTTTGTTGTATTTTTCTGCTGTTAGTTCTTCGGATCCTTTGTTCTTTTGTGCTGACTCTCTTGCAATTAATGATCAATACCGAACTTTCTCTTCTATCTCTTTTTGCGTCGTTCTTTTGCTTTTCGTTGCTGCATTTTCATTGAGGACAATGCTATATTTAAGTGTGGGGGGAGTTGTGTTCCCATTTTATATTTCTTATTGCATGCCTGTTGACAAAGTGTTTATGAATTGTTAGTCAATCTTGCATTATGTTGGTAAAACTTGGTAAATTTTTTTTAAATTTTTTTTATGTCATTCTACTATTTACATGTCACGACGTCTGATCATACGTCACGATGAATTTGTGATTCATGCATGCACGTCGCGACGTCCAACCTTTTTACAGAATGCATTTTGGCCAATTTTCCTCAATCCCAGTTTCTTCCACGCTTAGCTCTTTGTATCTCTTGATTTCAAAAAAATTATAAGTTTCAAATTGATGCTTGATTTTTTGAAAATACCTTCCATTCTTTTAATGATAGCTGGAATTGGAAAAATTTTGCTTTTGATGTTTTCAACACAAAGTGAATGGAGGCTTGCTAACAAAGTAGCATTTTAAGTTTTTGAGACTTGAGATTGATCATAGAGACAATACCCTTGTTGGAAGGATATTTGAGCCAAAATTTTCTTCTATCTTTGTGTGCATCTGCTTATTTCATACTTCTCTAGAACTTGTGTCAATTCTTACTCAAAGCTTGATGGACTAGAATTTTG
>JANZXV010000009.1:314680-327376 GCA_027576455.1 Erythroxylum roigii
GTGGAATAATTTATTTTGATTTCAACAACTTATTTTAATTGATTAATTTACTAAAATTGTTTAATTAATTTATAAATCTGATTAATTACGCTATATTCATCATTAACTTGTTTGTCATTTGACCTCCTAACTATTTCTTTAATTAATCTTAGCTTAAAAGAAACGTCTCTTCATTTACAGAATGCAATATTTTTAGTGACAGAATCTGTGTGTTTATGTTTGATAAAAGTCATATTTGACATTCAGTTGATTGCATTAGCTGTTAGTTGATTCTATCAACGGTTAACTGATAGTTGATTATAGCTGATTGCATTAGCTATTAGTTGATTCTATCAATAGTTAGCTGATAGCTGATTATATCAGCTGATTTGACCAGCGGATAACATCAGCTGTTTATTAAAGATGTTTGGTAAAATTAATTGTTTAGTATTAACTCTTTATGTATAAATCAATTTTTTAAATTTAATTTAATATTTTTATAATTTATAAATTAATTAAATAATTTTAATCAATTAATCAATTTTTACAGTTTAAATTTTTATTTTTATTTTAAAATTAAAATTAAAATAATAAAAAATGAAAATATGTGTCACGCCTATGATATAAATACAAACCGAAATAAATTTAATTATTTTTCTAATTTATTTTAATTTTTATAAAATTAATAGTAGCATAATTAAAAATAAAATTTAATTTAATTTTTTTATTAAACTAATAAGTATAATTATAAATAAAATGATAAAAAATAATTAAAAGAAGGAATCACCCCTGTGACACTTATGTCACACACACAAGGGCACGGTCGTACGTATAAGTCACTGTGTAAGTTAAGTCATGACTTAACTTGCACAATCTCCAACGACGACGTTTTTTCAATTAAATAGAGTTATGCAGAGTAACGTTAGATAGATGATCTAGAATCCTTTTATAATGGTACTTGAAACATGTAGACCAAAAAAAGGTATAGAAGATTTGAAGTTGTTCCATGGCTTCAAATCTTCTATGTCCTTTTCCCCTGTGCTCTCTGTTTGTGCTCTCTCTTCTAACAACATCCCACTCATTTGAATTTTCTCTCTTAATCATTGTATGGTTAGATGTTACTTGGAACATGTGGGCACAAGAAAAATAGTACGAAAGATTCGAAGCCATGTTCCATCTTTCAATCTCGAGTGTCTGTGTCAACTTTTCGTTGTTTTACATCTTCTGTTTCGTATGAAAATAGATGGGATTTGTATGTGTTTGCGTGCTAAAAGATTGAGGTTGTAATCAATTTGAAATGTATGTGGCGAATAAAACATGAACTTCAAAGGAAATGTTCTGTACTATATTACTAAGACCTTATTTAGCAATAAGTGAATTGCATTAGTTATTAACAATTCGCTAATAAAAGATTATATCAGTTGATTTGATCAGCGGATAACATTAGATATTTATTAGGAATATTTTATAAAATTAACCGTTTAGTATTAGTTTTTACATATAAAAAGACTTATGCGGCTATGAATTAAAAAAACTTATCATAATATGAATATTATATCTTAGTATTTTATCGAATATTCTTGTAAGAATTTAGATTTCAATCTTGATAGTTAGTGAAGCAATTAAATAAAAAAAGTTAATTTATTAATCACATAAATTTCTTATTTGTTAAGTAATTTATTTAAATTATATAATTTCTAATTATTGTGTACATCTAAAAAATCTAAAATAAGATACTCTAATATATTTTAGAAATAATAAACATTGAATACTGTAATATTTGATAGTAAACTAATAGAAAACGAGAGAGTCCAAGAGTACAAGAACTAATACCTTCCTTTATACGTGAAAGAGTGGAATAGAATAGAATTAAATAACCAGGCACTAGATATTCTTTTGTTGCTTTTTACTCATCCTACAAAATATTCAAAGTTTTTGTTGTCAGACTCGTACCTCTTCGTATTTTTAGAGCTTACTCACTCCATCCGATAGAGACCCACTTCACAAAATATAATCTTTGAGGTGAGTTTTTAAGCTTTTGGTGATCTATTTAATTCTAGTGAGGGCACAATTGTTATTGTTAGCTGGTTAGGTAAAACGCTCCTTTTTGAAACTTTTTCATTTTCAACTGGTTAAGTTGAATAAGCCAACTCATCAACTGTTAACCAAACAAAGGGTACTAGCTTCAAAACGCTAATATATGGCTTTTCAGCTATGAACCAAAGGGGGGCTAAATTTTATAAACATTGTTCAATAAGAAATATTAAAAAGAAAATATTCATTCTTCTTTTTGGTCGAAAACGCCCATGCAATCAAAATGAGATTACAACAAATAAATAAAGGAGGTGACTGACCCTGTCGGGAAATTATATTCACTAATTTTGTTTTCTACTCAAAATCTCGAAAGACTTAACAATGCTAAAAAGACAAAGAAACTAAAGAAAGAAAGAAGAAATAAATTATTAAATGCGAATTATTAATGCACCTGAAAAACTCTTCAACCTTCTTCATTCTACCATCAGTTATACACACCTGAAAAACTCTTCAACCTTCTTCCCCGTACTATGAGTAATGCGGAATTTGATTAGTTAATTTTCTGGCATGTTCAGCATGCTTTAAAAATATGATGCAAAGTAATTTGTGAAAATGAAATGTTATAACAACATATGAAGGCACAATTAGACTTATCTACTCCCAAATGTCAAATAATATCTCATATATTTATTAATTGAAATTAAATTGTCACTAATTTAAGTACTGTTATGTTTCAAAAATAAGTTGCAATATATTGAGTCATAGTACCAAAATATACGGTGAAATGTCAGCTTGTACAATCGTAATAGTGGATACAGAGATGAATATTGTGATATCAGAAAAGATCGCAAATTAGAAAAAGTTGAAGAGCTATTTTTTTTTTAAATAACTAAATCCTTCATTTCAATTTAAATTCGGCTAATGTGATTTTAGTGGATATGTTGTGAAATGAAATTTTAAAATTTTTTAAAATTTTATCTTTACTATTAATTTTACTTGTATTTGATAATACGTTAAATGCTAAATATGTAATACAAATATGTAACTTTATAAAACTAAGGGACTATTGTATTACTTTTAAAAATTATTTAAAACAACATTTAATAGCTTTTACGCTTTCATTTTTTGAATAATTACAAAAGAATAAAAGAAGACTATGGTAATTGTGCTACTCTACCGCAATAGTGCCTCTTCATGTGTCACTTTTCAATGTTTTGTTTATTTTAATTTTTATTGGCAAACTTTGTATTATATATGGTTTTGTATGTTTAGGGGTGAAGCTTCTCCTTGTCTAGTTAGAGACTTAGGTTTATAGTAAGGGTTTTTTTTTCGTCACCTCAAATGATAGACGAGATAGCATCTTGCTTAAATCCAAGTTTACCTTGGTGTATGTGTGGTTGAGTCAAGATATCTCTAGATATTCTTTTGTACTAATATAATGTGGTTGGAAAAATTCTAACCTCAAGACCCTTCAATAATGGTGCGACTAGGAAGTGTTTTGAATCGATTTGGAGCTTAGATGGGTGATTCAAAATTACAGAAGTAGCAAAAGATCTATTTCTTTTTCAATTTGATTGCATTTTGGCTAGTAAGAGTTATCGAAAGGAGCCTATAGAACCTCATTATATAAGATAAGTGGAAGGCCAAAATGCCAAGATCAATATCAAATTTTAGTTCTCATCATTTTGCCTATAGATTTAGGATTTATCCTTCAATTGCATGTCCATAATATTGGCTAGAATTATAGATAATTCATTAGATGAAGTTGTTAAAATGGAGTAGAGAGGAAAGACTAGTGAATATTGGAAATTTTTTAAAGTCAGAGTCAGGTCGAACATTAATAAACCTCTTTGAAAAGATTTTTAATTAATTTTGGATGGTGACCATAAGGCTTCAATATGAGAAATTGCTAGTTTTCATTATTTTAAATCATGCTTTATTGTTTTTCCCCTTGATAAAAGTGGAGATCATGGACCAAAAAGATTTTTTATTTTTTGAGAATTTAAAAATTCATTAAAGAATATAGAAGATTACATCAGGAGAGGGTCTCTCCCACATGAGATAGACCCACTTGATACACTGAATACATCTAGGTTAAGCAAACTAGTGACGTTCAGAAACAATATTAAAGGGAAAAGTTGTTTAACATTTAAGGTATAACGATCTACGACTTTCGCGAATCTTCAGCTGTTACTCGATTTGGAAGGATGAGACTCGACGCTTTGACGACAAGGCTAGCAGCGACTCCACAGAGTTTCTCTTACTTGGCACTTCGCACAAGTAAGAACTCAACTCAGGTGACAAACTAACTTCAGAAGACTTTAGCGATTAGGGCATGACTATTCTGTGTTTTGACTGTTCAGACCTTGCTTTATTTTCGGAGGAGGGAGGAGACTCTCTAAGGGCTCAACTCTTTGGAGACGAACTAGTGAGGGAGATCTTGACTAAGGTAAATGTATTCAACTCAGTGTGATTCCATTCTTTATATATGTGAATCTCTACAGATTAACCAACTACAAGTTGATGACAGGGATCTGGAGGGACAACAGTGATCCTTCAAGCATGATGCGACGAAGGAAGAGGCAAATCTGAGAAAGCCTTTTCCTTTACGACAGGTGAGTCTAGATTTACTCATACTTCAGTAGTTTTCCATGAGTAGGTGAATGAATAATCTACCAGATTCTAGGAATTTTTATGCATAAGAAATCACTTCTTTTATGTTTTGTTCTGAATTGTAACCCAGATTGTATGAAGCATTTCTTGAGTAGCATGAATTAGGAATAGTCAGCGAGGATTATATTCTCCATATGAATGCCATTCCTTTGCTATAGTGCGAGTTCAACCGATTTATAATTAGTTGTTCCCTTATGCTATTAATAGTGAGTTATACAAGGGATAGTAGAGAATTATATTTGTCTTTAAACCTTCTGCTATTCCTTTCATTCCAAACTACTTGAAAACATGTAGCTACCGAGACCATTATAATAGCCCTATTATATTTAGAAATATGTAGATAAGGTATTTCCAGTGGGATATCCGAGAGTCTGCAATAGTTAAACCTAAGGGCACATAGACTAGGGATTTTATCACAAACATCTTTAAAGAAGACACACCCAAAGAAGAGGTAGTCTCTACTTTCATCCTTTAGGTTGCAAAAAATACATATCTTAGACGAGGATAGGAATTTCAACCTATCCAAAGTGTTGAGCCTGTTCAACATAGCTATGCAGAGAAGAAAGCTAGCTTTAGGTCTAAGAACCTTGTTCCAAATCATGGGGTACCATCCTACTCTATTAATTGTCCCATCCCTCAACTTTTTAGCTTCCTTTATAGTAATTTCTAAAACAAGAAACCCATTCCATAACTAAAAATCTCTTTCCTCGAGGCTTTTAAATTGTGGAATGAGCAAGAGTTTAATCTCATCTAAAGATAGCATCCAATTTTCGTTTCTAATAATTTCATGGAGCTTAGTATTCTTAGGGAACCTCTTCAATAAAGATCTTACCAAATGATTATGAATTAAAACTCCTTGCCCTATCCAGTTGTCATATCATAAGGAAATTCTTTCCCCTGTCCCAATATGACAAGTTATGTACTACTGAACCGCTTCCCTCATTTTAAGAATTTGGTTGAAGAACCAAGAGTAACTATCTTTGATTCTTAGAGCCCAAAGACTTCTCACCTTTTATTATATAAAAGTGGATCCATTTGATCCATATAGATTGTTTTTCACTTAGGATTCTCCAAATCCTCCTGGTCATAAGTAATCTGTTTTTCTTGGAGATTGACTCTAAGCCTAATCCTCCTTGCTCTCCCAGTTGACAGATTTCTTCCAACTAACTTTTGCTATTCCTTGCTCACCATTCCCTTTCCGCCCATAGAAACGACTTCATAAGTTTTTCTACTGTTTTAATCAACCCTTTGGAGAGAAATAGGTAAAAAACACCAATAAGTTTGCATTGACATAATAATCGACTTGAATTTAAAAGTCAATCTTTATGAGGTTTACATATACTTTGATTTAGTGTTGAATTGAGAATTGGATGCACTTGGAAGCTAATGAGATGTACATATGCTTTGAGTTGGCATTGAATTGAAATTTGCACATGCTTTAAATTGGCATGGAAATGGATTTTAAATATGAATTGAATTGGTATTAAAATGAGGCGTTCTTATGTATTAATTATGGTTTAGCATATGGTATGCCATTAGGTCTTTATACATACAATTATATCGATCAGATGAAGTTGTTAAAGTGGATGAGAGAGAAAATCCTAGTGAATTTTGGAAAAAATTTTAAGTCAGAGTCAGGTTGAACATTAATAAACCTCTTTGAAAAGATTTCTTTTCATTAATTTTGGATGGTGACCATAAGGCTTTAATATGAGAAATTGCTAGTTTTCATTATTTAAATCATTCTTTATTGTTTTCCCTTAATAAAAGTGGAGATCGACGAGTTAAAAGATTTTTTTATTAACTTAAAGACTTTAAGTGTAAAACCCCAAACTTTTCCTTTCATGTGTTTATAAAATTTTATTTCGTGTGAATGATGTTTCTGGGTGAACGTAAATTTTATTTTTTTCTAAAAGGTGAATTGGGGACCCGAGCCTGAATGATTTGAAAATACTTGAGACAAGTATTAAAGTTAAATGATAGTTGAAAAATATTAAAGTTTACTGATATAGAAATGGGCCAAAAATAATTCAATCGGATCTATTTATGATAGATTAAGGTTGACCCTTGTTTTAAATTGTTGTGGAGTAAATTGGAAGCATTTTCAGGCTGAAACATAAGGACATAAACCAAGCGTGAGAGAATCAGCCATAGTTAAGGACACTTAAAGTAAATTAATCCACCTTAGGTGTTGATATTTATGTGCAACATGTTAATAAGTGGATATGAAACTCCTACGAAATTGGACAGATTTTTTCTTAAGCCACTTAATTATTTTAGATAAGAAATAAAACATGTACATGTGAATGAGCCTTAAGTGGTAGTTGTCATGTACATGAAGAAGTTCTCATTATTTTGGAACAAGAATGCATGAAAACCTTATGCTACCACGTTCATGAAGGAGTAGATATGAGAGACATAAAATTCGTTACATGTGAGACTAATACATGGTGTGAACGTGTGTCATTTTGGTAAGACAAAATCGAAACAACTTGTTATATGTAGGAGACAAGAACTGTCATAGATGATGTAAGAAATTAATGGGTTAATTAAACAAAGATGGTAAGAGAGAACATAATGGGCAACTGTTGAAAATAAATCATGCAACGTGTTGGACATCTTTTTACAACATGTAACTTATATAAGGATGATGAAGGAGCTGCTCCACCTTCATTCTACTGACATTTTACTACTCTTTTTGACCAGAATTGACGATGGACAATTGTAGATGCTCCTTTCGTGCATAGATCTTCCAAGTTTTTGTTTCAAGGAAATAATTTATGCATGGTCCTTAAGGTTCCAACCGTAGACAACATCTTCACAATGCCAACTACGTGCAGGGAAAAGATGGACAACACACTACCACCTAATTTTGGTATACTAAACCACTCTTGTCCTTCCTCTTTAGCTAGTCACATGAATGCTGAAGCTGGTTACATGAATTCCCTTACTAATCACGTTTAAATTTTGAGCTGATTGCATAGTTAAATGAAGAGAAAAATAGCATGGTAAATGGAAAGAAGATAACCTGTTTTCATGTAAAGAAAACAACATGGATATCCATATCCTATGTATGTGTTAAAGAAGTGCTTTAAAGGCAATCACCTTTAGCACTTATTGTACAAATCATTTTATAATTAATAAAGACATTTTCATTATTTCGATGTTCAAACATTTATGGATTTGATGTTGATCTTAAATTGATTTAATAAAGTCCTGGATACAAAACATAAAATGGAGGAAATCATGATGAGATCATGATAATGAGATTCCTATCATGTGTAATTATGTTAGTATCTAAACTTTCCCTTGTCATAGGATTATTGAGATGAGATATCATTAATTCAGATTGACTAGCACAGGTTATACTCCTTGATTAGATCAAGTAGTAGATCTCATAAGCTATAGACATGAGTTGTTTAAAGTTAACATATGGATGCTTAGGGTAGTAAGTACATTAGATTGACCTACTATGAGACAATCATATGGATATTCTATTCTAATGTCAATGATAGTCTCATCATACAATGGTGCAAGTATCTTTTGACTTGAGGTGCTCAAGGATATCTTGGATACTGATCCTGTGCTTTGATTCCATTCATCGGTACCTTTCAGGGGTTACTCATAGGGTGGTGATTGGGTACAACTTGAGGTATTCAGAGGTAATTGATAGCCAAGAAAGGATTCACCACTCCTGATATAAGGAGATGATACTCATGGCCTCTTATTAGGGACATTACTCGGTAGTCTCTATCTAGAGCATATATGTGTCATGAAGAGAGTCTTCAATGATACATAGAGTAATGAGATATGATGTAGTCAATCTGGTAGGAGTTGACACTTTGACCATACTCTAAACCAAGTGGGTATAGATGGTGAAAGGACAAATTGCATGAAAACATTGCGTATTGAATGACTTTCCAGTCAATTGAGGGTTATGACGTGTTGCTATATACCGCTCTTGACATACTTGAATTAAGTGTTAATTCAAGTAACCAACATAACCGGGAACCTTAAGGGTCACACACATAAGAGATCCGAAGGATGAGTAAAATGGTCTTGAACGGTGATTCAAGATATGGGAGAGTGTTTCGAGATTGTATCGCGATGTGATCCTGGTAGGAAACGTTACATGGAATGGATTAGAAAAAAGTGTTGTTGGCTGCCAATTTAGTCATTGACTTCCCAAAACTTCCATTAATGCATTATATTCATGGTCATTAACTTCCCAAACCTTCTATTAATGCATGCTATTCATGGTCATTAACTTTCCATAACTTCCATTAATGCATGCTATTTATAACCATTAACTTCCTATAACTCTCCATTAGTGATGGGATTATGAGAGGCCAAAGAGGGCAGAAAATAAACATTTTCGTGCATCTTGTGTAAGACATAAGTGAAAAAAAAAGGTTATTTCTTACACACACACTTTTTCTCTCTAACTCTCACAAGAGTTCTTGTCTTTTCATTAGAGATAGTCTATGGTGATTGTTGTGGTTTACAACGACCCAACGCGGAGAAGATTAAAGAATGAAGGAGAACGTTAGAAAGGTATGTAAACATCTAACATTTCATGTTTTTGTTTTCTATATCTATATGCATGAGTAGATATAGTTTTTGAGGTTCCGTTTTTTTTGCTGTGTATATTTGATATATGCTATATATGAGATGCGTGATCGGAACCTTACAGTGGTATTGGAGTCATCTTGTGCCTTGTTAGATGTAGCATATGTAACATGTGAAAACTGTTTTCATAGTTGTGACAGCTTAAGGTCCTGTAATGTTTTGTTTGAAATTAATTATAGAAAAATGGTTGTCATGATTTTCTTTCACCAATATGTTCATTAGGTGAATTATTAATTTTGATTGAAAATATTTTAATGTGATTAAAATATTTAATTTCGAATTTAGAAGAACATGCATGAAATCCGTCTTTCCGCAGCATGTGATGTCTTTTGGCTAAACTGATGAGGTTACACATGATTTTCGTGGAAGTTTCTATGCCTCTGTAATTTTTATAATTATTAAAAATATTTTAATAATTTTATCAAACAATTTTCCAGATATAGACAGTTTTTCAGAAATTGTAGGATATGTTTTATTTGATATTTTTATATGTTTATATTTCGGTTCTAGAACCTTAGAAATTTTTTTATGCGATAATATGTGTTAATTTTATGTTTGATGCATGCCTAAATGATTTTTCTTCAAATTTGATTTCCAAAAAAATTTTAGAAGTCATATTTGTCGTTTTTTGTGTCTTATCGGTGTTTCGGTAATCATGATAATTTTTAGGTGATTCCTAAATTAATGTTTTGGAAATTTTTGGAAATAGAAATTATTTTTGAATTAATTTTAGTAGAGCAATAGATTTTCTAGTAAGACTAGAAAAATTGGCATGTATGTCAAAATTGAAGTTGTTTAATTTTGGACACTAAATAATTATTTTAAGATAAATTAATTATGAATTTTGACATTAATATTAATTCCAAATGAAATAAAATACAATAGTAATTTTAGTTAAGTTGGTAAAAGGAAGATAGTAGATCCAAGTGTTGGATTGGGCTTAGATCCAAGTGTTGGATTGGGCCTTTCATGTTAGGATACATAAGATTTCATAACCAAAATGATATGTTTACATATATGCATCAGAGAATGCATGGTTAGGAGAATGTGTGGGCTTATATGAGGGATGGTTATGGGCTTAGGCCCAATTTGATTGGGTAATCCATATCATGTTATGTAGTTATAGTAACTATATGTATCTATATATACACACACACACACACACACACATGTATATATATATGTATATGTATATATATAAAACCATTCACTTAGACTATTTAAAACTAACACCTTCCTTTAATATGGTGAGAACCAAAGTCCTTTTAAAGTTAGAGTTGTTGGGCAAACCCAAGCTCGCTTTACACAGATATGTTTGAACCATGGAAATAGGATTTTTGGATTAATGGTTTAGTTTTAACTAGAAGCGTTGGTTTGTTGGGCAAACCCAAGATTAACGTGGACCAAGGCGAAGTTGGGTAGTGTACAATAGATGTACACGTGTCAAGAGTTGATAGCCCAATGAGTATGCGCACATCAACAGTTGATAACACTAGATTCGATAGTTACATTAGAGATGCAATTTGTATGATTGATACCTACCGGTTGAACTAAGGTGATTTATTAGGCAAATCCAAGGTCATTCTTAGGGATATTAGATATTGACCAACTAGGAGAATTTCTCTACGAGTTCACTCGAATTTATATTGAGGGTTATGAATTTGTGAAAAATAGTGGGAGACATAATGCATGGTATTTAAAACCTTAATAAATATGCATTTAAGTATATTATAATTTTTCTCTCTTTGACAAAAGGTTTCTATTGCCCGAGTCAACACCATAAGTACTAGTGTTGGACCCTGAACTTTTCTTAGAAGATTAGAACTATTAAATAAGAAATTTTGGGTAACTAGTCACGAGTAAAGAACAAATGAATGAAAGTTTTTGAACCCAGAAATTATAGACAAGAGTAAAGTAAGGAATAAGAAATGTGGATAGATTCATGATTTGCTATGGTGTTTCGTAGATTTTGAAATGGGAAGAATTAAGGTAAAAGTTAGAAGTGAAGTAAAAGAAAAAATGAAGTAGAAAAGGTGATCTTGGTATGAGTTGTATTAAGGAAAGATTTTTGAAAAAAAAAAGAGTTAATCTGGAAAATGTTCACTGAGTATGCTTCGGTCTGTTGGCCATATCTTTTTCTCTACTTATATGAACGAGATGATTCTTAATTCGGATTAAACTAGAAACATATGGCTACATTTCTTATGAAGAAATTGAATTTCAATTATGTCTCTAAGAATTTCAAAAGTTGTCATGAAATTGAGAATTGGGTGCAGTACATTGGTGGAGGAATGTAAAATTCGTATTCTAAATTCATGGGAAATTCTGGGTTAATCTAGGCTGATTTAGACAAATATGTCTTCTAGAAAGTTGTATGACTTTTTCTTATGTTTCCAACGGTATATATTATGGAATTTTTGGACATTTGAGTCAAAATTTATGATCTTTATAAGTGGAGATGCTCTGGAGAAAGAAAAAGTAAGATGAAGCAAAGTAAGATGAAGCAAAGTAAGACGAAGCAAAAGTAAGACGAAGCAAAATAAGACGAAACAAAGTAAGATGAAGCAAAGTAAGATGATGCAAAAGTAAGACGAAGCAAAGTAAGACGAAGCAAAAGTAAGACGAAGCAAAGTAAGACGATGCAAAGTAAGAAAATGCTAAAGTAAGAAGACAAAAAAAGTCAGAAGGAAGAAAACATAGAAGATAGAATCTGTCTTCGAGGTCTTCATGAAAGTTGTAGCTCTTGAAGTGCTCGTTTGAACCACTCAAAGAAGACCTTAATCAGAAATTTCTAGAGAAAGTTATGTCTGTTTCCCCGAAACAGGTTCAGTATGATTGAGGACAAAAGTATATTGGATTCTTTTGGTCATAACTTCTTCTGTAGACACTCAAATGACTTGATTCTTGAACCATAGGATTCGTAAGACATTGCTCTACATCTCTACCAAGAATCATAGCCATAGTAAATGAATTGAGAAAGATTGAGTGAAGAACGTGGGACGGGTACATTGAGTGTGCTCTTAAGTAATATTAACTGGTGTTATTATACTGAACATACTTCAGTATTTTTATGATTTTGGGATCGGTAGAGCTCCAAATGAGATGATTTTTAACTTGTGGTAAACTAGAGACATAGAGTTACAAATTTTCTAAAGAATTTGAATTTTAAGTCAATCTTTAGTACTTTTAAATTTTGGAGGGAATTTATGCATAGTATACTATTTTGGACAATATAAGTCCAAAAATGTTTGAAGTATATCTTTTGAATCACTGGAAGAAAGTGTTATGTCAGAATATTCAAAGTTATTTTTGACAAGACACTTAAGTTTAAAAGAACATAAGCCTATAAGGAAGGATAAAATGGACTTTTTGGACTCATTA
>JANZXV010000009.1:335321-364034 GCA_027576455.1 Erythroxylum roigii
AGGTTTATCGAATATTGTATGAAAATGTGCATCCTGTAACTGGAGAGACATATGAAACAGCAGCACCGGATGATGAAGCATTTTTGAGGAATGTTATTACTCCAATTTACCAGGTTGTGCGGAAGGTAAGACTTATATGATCTACTTTTGGTTGACTTTTAATTTAGTTATAAATGCACACTTAATTTTTTTTTCCCATGAAAAAGGAAGCAAGGAGGAACAAGGGAGGCACAACAAGTCATTCAAGATGGAGAAATTATGACGATCTGAATGAGTACTTCTGGTTAGATATTTTGAGTAATAGCTTAAAGTTGCCGGTTTATGAAAGAAACATTACAAAACTCTTCCTTCTTTTTAGGTCTAATAGATGTTTCCGGTTAGGGTGGCCGATGGATCTTAAGGCTGATTTTTTTGTTCAATTAGACGAAGGGATGGTAACAAATGAGGTTTACATCTCTTTCTTTCTCTTTCCTCACCCATCTTCCCTGTCCTTCCCTTTTTCAAAATATTGTATTAGTCCACTTTTATGGTTTTGGATCATCTACAATCATATTAAGCGTCAGTTTCAATAGTCATGCCTTCCCATAAATTACAGATACAAACTAGTTTGTTTTCAAAGATCTAAAGTACGATTTAATGGCCCTAAAGATGTTGCAATGAGAATAAATTATATGCATATGTTGATTACAAGTACAATACAGCTCTAAAAATAATGCTTACGTTCAATATTTTTATCCATTTATAAGTTTTTTTATGAGATACCTATTTTTGAAGTTCATTTCTAGGTTAATAGTCTAAAGCCAATAGGAGTAGGAGTCTAAGCCATTCGTTGGTTCTTCTTTGTTGTAACTCTGGAAAATTGGTTGGTTTCTAGGAATTTTATTTGAATGGGAAAAAGAAATATTAGTAAAAGTTACTATTGTGGTCAAAAACTTTGATAATTCAAATGTTTTGAGTTATTGGAATCCATGTATTTGCATCATAGCACGCACATTCTGAAACTTCTTTGGCGTGAGAAACTGAAAGTGTGTGAATACCTAGACTGCAATAGTTGAAAACGTGTAAGTTGAAGTTTGCAAATTGCTCTTCTTTTTCAGAGATCAAATCAAGGAGCTATTGGAAAGAGAAAGCCCAAGACTAATTTTGTTGAAGTTCGCACCTTTGCACACCTCTATAGAAGTTTTGATCGCATGTGGATATTGTTTATATTGGCTTTCCAGGTGGCCTTAATATTTGTGGATTTTGGTTACAAAATAGAGTCCCCACAAGAAACCTACTGATTTTGCTCGTTCTCAGGCCATGGTAATTGTTGCCTGGAGTCCTTCTGGTTCCATAGCAGCTATTTTTGATGCTGATGTCTTCAGAAGCGTTTTGAGCATCTTTATCACTTCTGCTTTTCTCAATCTTCTGCAAGGTACCACTAATCTTTATTATTTTCTGGTATGCCATTACATAAATGAGTGTGGAAATGGAAAACTTTTTTCTTTTTCCTTTCTTTGAATAGTTAGAAGCTCCTTAAGATGGTAAAATTGGAGGAAAAAAATTGTATGATGGTATAGGAAATTTGCATAATGGGTTATTAATTTATAAGCTTGCCAGCCATACATTTACTGTAAAACAATGAGAATGAGTTGAATGAGTTTAATTTGCATTTTTGGATTTCATCCGATCTAGTTATAGGAGGGATGTTGTAGCAGATATTATTAATAACTATATGTGGGTTATATGAAAACAATACTGAACAGAAACAAAAATTCTTCTCTTTATTCTCCATATGTTGAATACACTAATATATACAAAGTCATTTGTCCTACTTTTGGAAACAAACTAATTCCTACACATCAGTCATTGATTAAGAAAATAACAATCAACCTAAATAAATGAAAGATTACAATCAGCCTAAATTAGTAAATCAGAATCCTAGCTATAAATGTTTTCCATTCCCAGGTTGCTAGTAATGTTCTGGAAAGTTAAATTGTCCAGTCCTTTTGTGAGCAAGTTTGCCATTTGACCATTTGTAGGAACATAAGGTGTACAGATCAGCACTTTCAGTCTTTTCCTTGATGAAGTGTCTGTCCATCTCAACATGTGTGTTCTGTCATGTTGAACTGGATTATGTGCAATGCTTATAACTGATTTGTGGTCGCAATACAACTTCATAGGTCCATTGCCATTTAACTTGCAAGTCTTTTAAAATTTTCTTTATCCGTAAGAGTTCACAAAATGCCTTGAGCCATTGCACGAAATTCAGATTCTGCACTTGATCTCCGTACTACTGCTTGTTTTTCGCTTCTCCAAGTCCTCCAATGAACATACAACAGCCAGCTGTTGAGCGTCAATCTAATAGCGAACCAGCATAGTCTGCAGTAGTTTAGGCTTCTATAGTTAATTTTGCTCCTCTTCTAAACATGATTTCTTTTCCGAAATCAGCTTTCAAGTATTGAATTACTTTATAGGCAGCTTTTAAATGAACTTTCTTAGGATTATGCATGAATTGACTTATCACACTCACAGCATGTGGAATATTGGGATGTGTATGACAAGTATATTAGTTTTCCAGCAGCTTTTGATACCTTCCTTTATCAACCGCTTCATCATCTCTCGCTAACTTTCCAAACCAAGCCCATGGTGATTGCTTAAGCCCTTAAAATGCTTTTCTCAACCTGCACACATCTTTAAAATATTTCTCAAAACCCGGTGGAGGCTCCATATATACCTCTTCTTCAAGATCATCGTGTAAAAAAGCGTTTTTGACATCAAATTGCTACAAAGACCAAATGAAATTAGCAGCTAAAGATAAAAGAACGGATCGTGTTCCTCTTAACTATTGGAGCAGAAGTCTCTTGATATTCTACTAACCTAGCCTTGTACCTCTCTAAGGATCCATCTGCTTTAAACTTAATTGCATACACCCACTTACATCCTACTAATTTCTTGTCATTTGGATGGTCACCAATTTCCCATGTGTGTTATTTTTATTGAGTGCACTCATTTCTTCATTCATGCGAGTTTCCAATTCTCATCTCTAAGTGCTTCATTGAACTTTTGGGGATTAGGAATTGTATCTAAATTAGTGAGAAAACAACGGTGTTTATGTGAAAATTTATTCAAAGAAACAAAGTGAGAAATAGGATATTGAGTGCAATTTTTAATTCCTTTCCTAACAACTATAGGAACATGTAAATCATCAATCAATGGAGAGGGTAATTCTGACTGTATTCTTGATTTTGGAGTCAAGTCTTGAACTTGCAGTTGAGTGGAATCGGGTTCTTTTCTCCTTGAGTAGACTAAGATAGGTTTTTTCGCTGCTGGTGGTCAAGTCTTGAACTTGCAGTAGGTGGTGAGTTTGAATTTTTAGGTTGAACAATTTCAGGTTGACCGATAACCTGTAAATCAGGGAAATATAGCTCATGTTCTTTATCTTCACTCACACACTCCCCCTGAAGATGAGAATGTGAATAGAAAGGTTGTTTCTCAACAAAAGTAACATCCATTGAAATGAAAAATTTATGAAAAGTAGGATAGCACTTGTAGCCCTTTTTTTGTGTAAGAGAAACCAACAAAGATGCATTTTAATGCTCTTGGGTCGAGTTTTCTTTGGTTAATGTCATGAATATGAACAAAAACCGCACAACCAATGACTTTTGGGGGGTAATTTGGAATCTATTTGTGAATTTGGGTAATAATCATGTAATAGAATAATAGGACTCTTGAAACCAAGAACTTTAGAGGGCATCCTACTTATCAAGCGGGCTGCAGTAAGGACAGAGAATGAGTTTAATTTGCATATTTGGATTTCATCCAATCTAGTTGTAAGAGGGATGTTATAGCAAAAATTATTAATAACTATATGTGGGTTACATGATAACAATACTACTTATTCCCTATAAATGATACATTATGGGTGACCTTTTTTGGTTGTTTCTCATGGTTCCTATCTCTCATGCAGCTTCTCTGGACATAATTCTCAGTTTTAATGCCTGGGGGAGCTTAAAAGCTACACAAATAATACGTTATCTTCTGAAGTTCGCGGTGGCAGCTATGTGGGCTGTGGTGTTGCCAATTGGTTACTCCACTTCAGTGGAGAACCCAACTGGGCTGGTCAAGTTCTTCAGTAGTTGGGCGAGAGATTGGCGGAGTCAATCATTTTATAATTATGCTGTCGCAATATATTTGGTACCTAATGTATTGGCTGCAATTATGTTTGTGGTTCCGCCTTTACGAAGAAGCATGGAACGTTCGAACTGGCGGATCATTACCCTCATTATGTGGTGGGCCCAGGCAAGCATGTCTTTATGAAATGGGTGAATGTGTTTATGTTTGTGTGCAGTTCTCCTTTTTTCTTTCTCTTTTTTTTGGGTTTTTCCTTTTTATTGGGGGAGGTGGAGGGCAAGGGTGAGGGATACTTGTATTTAATTGTACATCTATGTGCCCTTGTTTTTGTGAATGTTGTTGGCATTTTTACCTACCCAAACATTACAAACTTGGTTGTGTTTCTTCTGCAGCCAAAACTCTATATTGGAAGAGGGATGCATGAAGACATATTCTCTCTTTTGAAGTAAGGGAAACAACTTTTATTTATTTCTATTTTTCTTGTTTTATGGCAATAATCACTGCAGGGCTGTTGACAACTAATGGAATTGGATTTTCCTATCAGGTATACACTTTTCTGGCTCATGCTACTGATTAGCAAGCTAGCATTTAGCTACTATGTGGAGGTATTTTTCTCTTCAAATATCTTCAAACAATAGCTTTACTAATCCAGACATGGAAAATGTCTGTTTAATTTTCTTACAAATTTATACTAATTTTTCTCATCAAATTTGCATACTACTGACATTGTTTAGTCAAATTCATGAAGTCCCTATGCGCTGACAAGGGAGTTGTATAATTGAAATAGCTTTTCCAGTTGCATATTATTTTGTTACTGTTAAATTTGTCAGCAGTTCATATTTTGGACATTCAAACATTCATAGGCATTGTCATCTGAGTAGAATTTTGAATTTTCAGGAACATGAGAAAGGCTTTTTGAACAGGTCATGAAAAAGGCTTTTTGAATAGGTTAACTATGTAGGAGCTTTGCTGTAGTGGAATTTTTTGATGCTGGAAGTTTATGAAGTTATACTAGTGGTAGAATGTTTTCCTTTGGATAGCAAGTTGATAGCATATACGAGTTTTATTAGTAGGAATCAATTATACAATACTCCTTGCCTTTTGGTTGTTACTGAAAGATCTATACGAGTATTTTCTAAACTTTATAATTATGTTAGTCATAGTGCACACAATCTAGTAGTACTCACCTTTATGGCCTACAGAAACTATCTGCCTGTTTTATAAGAGGATGCTGAAACCTGTGTAACATTAAATATAATTCAAGTTTTCTGGATCTACAGCTGCATCAGAAGCTGATAATCTTACTCTGTAGAGACTGAAAAAGTTCTCAGAATCTTTTTCAACATGTACTGAAGTATTTCTAAACCTGCATTCAACTTAGCACAATTAATGTTTTTTGATAATTTGCTCTTACCAAGATATCAATTAATGCAAGTAGCAAAAGAAGAAATAATATTATCGGTAGCAGACTTATCAAACTTGTGACTCCCTATCTTGGTAGATCTTTTCCATAAGTTCATTTACAATTGTATCTGTGAATCTTGAAGAAAAGGCAATATGTATTTTTTTCGTTTGAAAAATTGCTATCTTAATTATGCTTACTAGTAATTTTTTCAAATGACCTGCCAATTTATCTGTTGCTAAGTAATGTTTCACACATTCCTTTAATAGATACTGCCTCTAGTTGAACCAACAAAGTTGATCATGGATATGCACATTGGTAACTATCAATGGCATGAGTTCTTTCCAAATGGTAACCTTCTCCTCTCTTCTGTGGCAATTTGTACTTTCTTTAGTCATGCAGCTAAAATGATTGCTTGTACTAATTATGTTCTAAACTGCTCCAGTGACCCATAATATTGGTGTCATTATTGCAATATGGGCTCCAATTGTCCTAGTAAGTGAATTCCTCTAAAAGATTTAATTACATAAACTTATATCATGCAAGACATGATGAATCTTTACAATCTACATCTGATTGTATATTAGGTTTATTTCATGGATGGACAAATATGGTACTCCATATACTCCACACTTTTTGGTGGAATTATTGGAGCCTTCAGCCATTTGGGTGAGGTTAGTAACGTCAATTTTGTGTTAGAAAGATATGTCAACACTTATATGATGTGCATTAAGCCTCGAAGACCAGAAAATATTTGATTGTATTGAGGCGTTAGTCATAACTGAAGCTTTGTTGTAAAAGTAAAATGTGGTTTTTGTGATCTAATATTTGTCATTTCTGTAGATACGAACACTTGGAATGTTACGATCAAGGTTTGAAAATGTCCCTTCAGCTCTTTGTCGCTTCCTTGTACCATCATCAGATGATGTTTCCAAAAGGACGAACGTGGTATTATCAATTCTAACAGAGTTAGCGATTTGCATAGTTTTTTTATTTCCTGGAGATTTTACTGCATTCAAAATTTAGACTAATATGGAAAAATGTGATGCATTCATGATATATGTGGTTCTTTTCTGATTTAGTGATTGGCATCTTATGGAAATTAATTAGAACTTACTTTTATCCTTTTGAAACACAATGCTTCTGTATGATAGGATGATGAGTCAATTGAAAAAAGAAACATTGCAAGTTTTGCAAATGTGTGGAATAAGTTCATACATTCTATGAGAATGGAGGATCTCATCAGCAATCAGTTAAGCATCTTTTTTGCCAAAATTTCGTCAGTCCTGTCTAAAGAATTAGTCCAGAGCATTAACTTAAAAAGTTAATTGTTTTTCAGCGAAAGAGACCTGCTTCTTGTACCATCTTCTTTGGGTGGTGCCACTGTCATCCAGTGGCCTCCTTTTTTGCTTGCTAGCAAGGTATAAGCTTTTATTTATTGTTTTTGTAAACTATAATGCTTGACACAGAATCTTTTCCAAATTTTTTGCCTTTGCTTGCGAGAAAATCTTGTCGAGCTTACTTTCTGGCTTTAATTGACCTCTTTAGATTCCTATAGCATTGGACATGGCAAAAGATTTTAGGGGGAAGGAAGATGCTGATTTGTTTAAGAAGATGGATGAGTACATGCATTCAGCAATAATCGAGTGTTATCAAACATTGAGAGATATCATATATGGCCTTCTGGAGAGGGATCTTGAAAAGACGTAAGGAGCATTCGTCTTACAAGCTATAAGATTTTATCAATTCTAGATGAATAGAAGCGCTTTCAAAGTTTTGTGAATCATCGTGAAAGACCTTTCACTCATGCTGTCTTCCTGTTCCTTCCCTTCTGGACAGAATCGTCAGGATGATCTGTTATGAAATAGACACTAGCATTCAGCAACGTAGATTTTTAAATGAATTTCGGATGAGTGGCTTGCCTTCACTCAGTGAGAAGCTGGAGAAGTTTCTAAAAATATTGGTAGTATACTTTTGTTCTTCCTTATTATATGCATGTTTTCAAGCTTCTTATGACTGAGTAATTACCTGTCTCATCTTATCTCATTTGAGGGCTTACACTACTCTGTTGGCAGCTAGCTGATAATGATGACATTGACATTTACAAGTCTCAGATAATCAATGTTCTCCAGGATATTATAGAAATTATTGTACAGGATGTTATGGTTCATGGCAACGAGTAAGTAAAATTTTGAACTGCAGGATGTGGTATATATGATGGTTTCTGCAATAGCATGAGCTGCAGTAAGTTTGTGATTGCTTTGGTTTCTTGCTTCCACAGGATCCTTGAGAGAACTCACTCTAGCACTGTAGATAGCAAGGAGGAACAATGGTTTGGACAAATAAACATTCACCTCACTCGAAACGAATCCTGGAGAGAGAAGGTATCATTGATAGCATAAAATTGCTGAAACCCAGGATTCATTTTTCTGAACATTTATCTAATGTTATCCGGTATAGGTTGTGAGACTGCAATTGCTTTTGACCACCAAGGAATCTGCTATTAATGTACCCTCCAACCTGGATGCTCGTCGCCGTATCACTTTTTTTGCAAATTCTTTGTTCATGAACATGCCACCTGCTCCGAGAGTTCGGGATATGCTCTCTTTTAGGTCCGTGATTTTATCAAATATTTTAATAAGGAAGATTAAGTTTGCTAAGTGGAAAGCGGAAAACTTTCCATAATTTTAATCATGGCAATGTGCAAACTCATTATTCTCAAGTTTTATCATTTTTCTTAATTTAGTCAAAAGTTAAAATTTGCATTTTGTTGTCTAAACTTTTATGCATGAGGAACCCTATTCTTTTTTCATCACCTTTAGAGTTGGACATTCGCTTCTATGATTGCATATGCATGTTGATTAACTTGCATTTACATTGTTAAAAAACCATTCTAGCTATTTGATGTTATACTATGTTTGAACACATAATATTGCATGCTAACTCCTACCTACTGGCTGAAGGTGCAGATAAAAAATGGATCTAGCATACCTCATGCCAAAACTTCATCTTTTACTAGAAAAGGGGTAGCACAATTTGAGCTTGATGCCTTTGGTCATAAAGGTTTTAATAACTTGTAAATAAACTGTCTCACAAGTGTGGACTACTGATTGCAGTCTCTAAACTCTAGCATGTATCTTGTATTAACTCTAGCATGTATCTTGTATTAACATGCATATATTTATGTATCTTGGGCCTGTGTACTTCCACCTAGGTTTTTCATTTAACAGACATTAGAAAGAACCTTAGTTTCAACTTCTTAGATTCTTACAATAATGAGTGTTTTAATATTATTGTCAGTGTCTTGACTCCTTACTACAAAGAAGATGTTCTTTATTCTGATGAGGAGCTTAATAAAGAAAATGAAGATGGTATATCAATATTGTTCTATTTAAAGACAATTTATCGCGGTGAGTTCTGATTCCACCCACATATTCTTGTTCTACCAACAATTTTAAATTCAGCTAACTTTAGTGATGGCATATTAGATGAGTGGAAAAACTTTGAAGAGCGCATAAATGATCCTAAACTGAAAGAAAATCCAAAAGAAAAGATGGAATTTACCCGTCAATGGGTATCATACAGAGGGCAGACACTAGCTAGAACAGGTTTGAATTCTGTTCTGTTGCAGGCGACACTACAGCTTCAGTTTTAAGCAGTCTCATCTAACAATGATGTTGTTTCCAGTGAGAGGGATGATGTACTACAGGACGGCTGTTGAACTTCAGTGCGCTCTTGAATTTGCAGGAGAAAATGGTCTGTGATTTAAGTTACACGTTGCAATACTACTGTAAACTTAACAAATTCATAATATGATTGTATTTATTTTTGTTCACTGCTGGATGTTTCCTTTGCAGATATTTTTGGTGGCTTCAACAACATAGAATTGAATGAGGGCCGTAAGAAGGATTCTTATGAAAAACGTGCACAAGCCCTGGCAGATCTTAAGTTCACTTACGTTGTTTCTTGTCAGGTGTATGGAAATCAGAAAAAATCCAGCGACCCTCGAGATAGGAGTTGTTATATAAACATTTTAAATCTCATGTTGACGTAAGTTGAATAGGTTTGCAATCTTTTGTACATCTCATCTTAAAGGTTAGATGATTTCATTGGTGTTGAATCTTTTCTCATGTATATTGTGTACAGATATCCATCTCTACGTGTTGCATACATAGATGAAAGAGAGGAGACTGTGAATGGAAAATCTCAAAAGTTTTATTACTCTGTTCTTGTCAAAGGAGGGGATAAGCTGGATGAGGTATAGGAATGTAGCTCCTAGTTTGATGTGGATTTTGTTCTTATGGATTCTTTTTAAAATTTATTTTGCTTTACTTGGTTACATTTGGCTCATATATCTGTCTGAGTTGCTTTTTCCTTCTGAATGTCAGATTGCAACCAGTTTTTTGATATCAAATATACTACTAAGGTTATTAGCAATGCCATTGGTTTCTTTGTCTAATTATGAGAAGTTCCTGCCCATTCAAAATTCCGTTTTCATCATGTTTCTTTCAATTGCGTAGTTTAGACACTGCTCATGCCTGAAACATAAGATGGACCTTCTAAATTGTCCAATGAAAATAGTGAAATCATGGACTGTTGGTGCCAATTTTATTGGATTTTCTATCATGAAATCTTAATGCAATCGCTTATATGTTGGCTCCTCTTTCGTTGTTAGGAAATCTATCGGATCAAGCTTCCAGGTCCTCTGAGTGACATTGGAGAAGGGAAACCCGAAAACCAAAACCATGCCATCATTTTTACTCGTGGGGAGGCCCTGCAGACTATAGACATGAATCAGGTGCCTTTCTTTCCTGCCTCTTTATTTAGAGTTCAAAAGCACCAATGTTAACTGTTCATTGTCTTGCTTTAGGATAATTACTTTGAAGAAGCTTTCAAAATGAGAAACGTGTTAGAGGAATTCATCAAATCACGACGTGGACAGCGGAGACCTACAATTCTGGGGCTGAGGGAGCATATATTTACTGGAAGGTCAGATTTTACTCTATTCTACAACACAACTTGAATCTTGTATTTATGCTCAAACAATCATGTGAGTAGATGTGAATTGTTGGCAATTCCAAGTGTAAGCATGCTCACTTCTTTCATTCTTGCAGTGTTTCATCACTTGCTTGGTTCATGTCCAACCAGGAGACCAGCTTTGTAACTATTGGGCAACGCGTTTTGGCCAATCCTTTGAGGTGAGAATTTTTATCCAGATCAATGGAATGCTTACATCCATTCTGTCTGAAAGAAAAAAAAACAAGATGCTAACGTAACATATATGAGTAAAATCCTCTCGGATTTTTATGTTTATGTGACCTTTAACTAGGTTACCCTATATTTTCACTCACCATGGATGAACAAAGTCCCAAATTCTTATACCTTAATGGTCATTTACTGTTCATTGAACCCACAATAAAACTATTAGTAATCTGTAGTTGCTTGTCTATAGCATCATGCATGCCACTACAACTGCTACTGCTGCTACTATTACTGTTACTACTATTATGTAACCTATGTAACATGCTGTACTTGTGTTTACAGGGTAAGGTTCCACTATGGTCATCCTGATATTTTTGATAGAATTTTCCATATAACACGGGGCGGCATAAGCAAAGCCTCAAAAATAATAAACCTCAGCGAGGACATATTCTCAGGTAAATTTCAGTTAGTCTGATGAGTACTTAGCTATTGGTATTTATGATGCTGAACATGCCAATTTTTTCAGGATTCAATTCAACTCTGCGAGGGGGATATGTAACACATCATGAATATATTCAAGTAGGCAAGGGGCGAGATGTGGGCATGAATCAGATATCTTCTTTCGAGGCTAAGGTTGCAAATGGTAATGGAGAACAGACGCTTAGTCGTGATGTGTACAGACTTGGGCGTCGATTTGACTTCTATAGAATGCTATCCTTCTATTTTACAACAGTTGGTTTCTACTTCAGCAGTATGGTAAGTCAAACATCTCTTTACTTGGATCCTTTTTGAGCAGTAACATGTCCTTGCACGTGGAAGCAGTGGTGATATCTTTGTTAAGCTAGAAAGTATGATTATTCATGCTTTGTGATAGGCTGGACGTAAAATCATTTTCCTCTAAGGATGATGATATAATCTCTGGTCAATTTGAAAAACGAGATAAGGTTTGTATTGGTTCAGTACTGGCATTCTTATTGTGAAAGAAAGAAGGTTCAAATGTAGAACAATTCTACTTTGAATTAATCCCAAAACATCTTAACATTAGTCATAAGCTTCTTTTCTCTTTCCTTTGAAGTACCCATCTTATACAATAACCTTACAATTTAAAAGGATGGAGGGAAAGGGCAGACCTTATTCTTATGGATAACACATTTATCAAGCTTAGTAGCTGCTCTTTGAGAGGATGAATGTTATTGTGTCAGTTCTTGACTCATATTACTACGCTTCACAAGCTGGTAATATATATTGTTGAGATTGATACAAGATAAATCTACATCAGAGAACAGCCTACATTGTGGTCATTATCAGGGATAATGTTTATCTACTACCCTGTGCTAACAACTGCATCTTCGTTATTGAGCTATGTCTCTCCTACTATTAGTGAATTTCTTAAAGAGATCTGATTGTATTTTTTTTTAAATTCCGCCTCAAATTTATGTCAATTTTCTTTGAAAAGCATCGACTGTCGATTATTGGCTGCAAAGCACCAAAACAAGTAATATGTTGAGTTCGTTGTTTTGGATGTTCTTGTAATATATCACGCATTCTCCCTTGGTGTTTCTTCAATTTGTTAAAAGTGATGGAAACATGACTATGGACTCATTTGGATCTTCCTAGCATCACAGGTTACCGTGCTTATAGTGTATGTCTTCTTGTATGGACGCTTGTACATGGTAATGAGTGGATTGGAGAGTGAGATTATAGCAAGCCCGACCATACGTCAAAGCAAGGCACTCGAAGAGGCCTTAGCTACTCAGTCAGTTTTTCAGCTGGGCTTGTTGCTAGTGCTGCCTATGGTTATGGAAATTGGCTTGGAAAAAGGTTTTCGCTCAGCTCTGGGTGATTTTATTATCATGCAGCTGCAACTGGCCTCTGTATTCTTTACGTTCCAGCTTGGAACCAAAGCACATTACTATGGAAGAACAATTTTGCATGGTGGTTCCAAATATCGAGCTACTGGGCGTGGTTTTGTTGTTTTCCATGCAAAGTTTGCTGAAAACTACAGGTTCTACTCGCGAAGTCATTTTGTGAAGGGATTAGAACTGGTTATACTCTTAGTCCTGTATGAAGTATATGGGCAATCATATCGCAGTTCAAATCTTTACTGGTTTATCACGTTCTCCATGTGGTTCCTTGTTGGTTCCTGGTTGTTTGCACCTTTTGTGTTCAATCCATCTGGTTTTGACTGGCAAAAAACAGTGGATGATTGGACTGATTGGAAGAGGTGGATGGGAAATCGTGGTGGCATTGGAATCCCACCTGATAAAAGCTGGGAATCTTGGTGGGATGGAGAACAAGAACATTTGAAACACACAAATATTAGGGGAAGGATCCTCGATATTGTCCTTGCATGTCGTTTCTTTATCTACCAATATGGAATTGTCTACCACCTTGACATAGCTCATCACAGCAAAAGTGTACTGGTACGTATACTTTATAGTTGAATAGTATCTTTTCACTTGTCCTACCATAACCTTGTTAGACTTCCAACTCAGTTGATGAACTTTCTGCCATTCATTTGAACTCTTGTCCAGGTGTATGGACTATCCTGGGTGGTTATGATAACTGTTCTTCTAGTCCTAAAGGTACAACAAATTACCACAAGTTCAGAAGTAATTTGTATTTCTGTCTGATTATCATTGACCTTTTTGTCTTACATCAGTTGTATTCAAAGAAATTGGATTGTTTTCCCTTTTCGTTTCTGCTTTACCACTCCTGTTTTCTTTTCTTGGGTTCACTATTAACCTTTTCTATTACTTGTTTGGGCTCCTATGTTTCTATCAGATGGTATCAATGGGGAGACGAAGATTTGGCACAGATTTCCAGCTGATGTTCAGAATACTGAAGGCACTTTTATTCCTTGCCTTCATGTCAGTCATGACTGTTTTGTTTGTTGTATGCAACCTCACGATTACGGATGTATTTGCTGCCGTACTTGCCTTCATGCCTACTGGGTGGGCCCTTCTTCTTGTAAGTTCTCTTTTTTTCTGTTAATGGCAACATTTAGTTAGCTAATACTTCGACAGTGATATCGTGTTCTTCCTCTCTATTTCGAAATAACCTTTTAATTACTACATCAACAGCATGAAAGCTTACCATATGAGACATGGAAACGTTTCTAACAACCGGCTAGAAGATATGTTAGTGATTTGTTCTTAGAACTACCACATGAACTATCTAAATGATAAAATAAGATCCTAACGATGTCAACAAACATAGCTACCTAGTCGAACCTTGATTTCACAAAATGAGAATTTTCTGACTTTCATTGGTAGGTGAATCGTTAGGTACACAACCTCATGGCCTGTGTTTGTGTCCATGAATGGATCTATGAGCTTGAGAAGTTTAAAGTATAAAATATGGAATGACTCTTTGTATGTTTTCGGATCATTGACGTCCCGTCTAGCTTCAAGCTTCTTGAGCTCATCTTCAATCCATAAATGATCTCCATGAGAAAGTTATTGAATTCTTTCTTTGATGTGATTGCTTTCTTTTTATTTCCTCTGCTTTCCTACAAAATGCCACCATACCGTCAGTAGCGTTTTGCTGGAATATAAACTGAAAACATTGTAGCAAGTGAGTTGCTTTCACTAACGGAAATATCTCTTTCTTGTCCTTCCTTCAAAGATTGGGCAAGCATGCAGGCCAATGTTTAAAGGTGTAGGATTATGGGATTCGATTAAGGAGCTAGCAAGAGCATACGAGTACATTATGGGGCTATTACTGTTCTCACCAATAGCCATTTTGTCATGGTTTCCGTTCATATCAGAGTTCCAAGCTCGCCTGCTCTTCAATCAAGCATTTAGTAGAGGGCTTCAAATTTCTATGATTCTTGCTGGAAAGAAGGATGGAGGTGATGCAGGAAGAAAAGATACGCCTGATGCTGGAAAGAAAGAAAAGCAATAGCTTTCTTATAAATCACACTCATTAGTCATTTGTTAGTTTATCAATTTGGGCAGGATTATGGATGGTAGATACTCTCTAATAGGATGCTTGCTACGTTGATAGTTTGTTATCGATAATTCCCATCATGCTGTTTGCTGTTCGAACCAGTTACTTTCAATTGACGTAGTAGTTCCTTTGTTTGGGTCATGTCTTTGTTGTTTTCAATGGATTTTCGATCTATCCTTTACCCTTGGGCCCCAGATGCATCTGCAGTGTCGTGATATATCAAATACTACGATTCTTTTTACTTTTTTGGTTGGGATAAGTCTTTTAGTTTATTCAACAAAATAAAGGGTTAATTATAAAAAAATTTCAAATTTTGTTCAATTTTGCAATTATAGTCCGAATTTTAAAAAGTGACAACAAAATATTCAAGCTTTTAATTTTTTTTAATTCTAATTCATACTTCACAAAGTAGTAATAAAATGTTCAAATTTTTAATTTTTTTCAATTCTAACTTGACGTTAATATCTTTGTTAAGTTTGCTGACGTGACTTATCATGTGTTCCAGTCTTCACTTAAGACCACTCACCAATTAAAATGCACAATATGGTTGTTTGCCGGTATGAATTCCTCCTTTAAGATTAATAAATTATCTTATAAAACTTGAGGGATTTTAGGAGAAAGCAAAAGTAAACATGGCAATTGAGAGGGATTTGAGTAATACAAATGTGTTAAAAAAAAACTATAAATGGTTTTAAAAAAAAAAAAGTAAAAAGAGCTCAAGGAAATTGATATGAAATTTGTTAAAAACAAATGCATTTACCTCGAGGAGACCAGGAGGACTCGAATGCAGCCATGATCTGATATATACTTTGATCAAAAAAAAAAAAAAAACCAAGATTGAGAAGGAAAAGACATCCCTAAGCAATTACATCAAAGCTCTTGATACTAATAATTCCTTATTGAAGAAAAAGTTAAGAATTTAATAGATATAAGATGATGATAGGGACTCTTTTATCTTTTTTAATGTTATCTTTACCAGAAGGAACATAAACAAAATCTCAAGCCTAGTTAAGAATAATGGAAAGAAGATCTAGGATTAAAAAAAGTTAAAGGAAGAGGTCCACAAGTACTTTCAAAAACTCTTAGGTCTATTACTTCTTAGGATGTAGAAAAAGCTTTAATGACTTTCAACTCTAACAAAGCCCCTAGTCCTATTGAATCAAATGCATTCTTCTTCAAGGAATCATAGAGATTGACAAAGTAATTTAGGAATTTCTCAATTCAGGATAATTACTAATGGAAATCAATAGAACTCACATTTTCCTAGTACCAAGGATGACTAATCTCAATTAGCTCAAAGATTTTAGGCCTATAGCTTACTACAACACCATTTACAAGATCATATCTAAAATTCATCACCTCGCGAGTAAGTGCTCAAAAGTTATGGCATGAAAATTGAATTCCATAAGGCATTTGATTCAATCAATTGAGATTTCATCTTACATTCTTTAAAGGATTTTTATTTCTTATAAAAATGTATCGCTTAGATTCAGCAGTACATCACAACCACTTCCTTCAATCTTTTAGTGAATGGAGAACCATCACAAGTATTCAAAGTAGGAAGAGATGCAAGATAAGGAGACTTGTTATCATCCTATCTGCTCTTAATTTATATTAAAATGTTAACTAAGATCACTAATCATAACATGAAAAAGGATCCTCCTTTAGATTTCGTAACAAATGTTGTAAGCTAAGGGTCTTTGTTCTCTTCTACAGATGATCTACTTATGTTTTGCTAGGTAGATGCTAACTAGTTAGAGTTCTGATATACTTACTTCAAACATTCAATAAACTCTCAACCCTCAACATTAAAAAGGAAAAATATATCAACTGGAGCAAATTCATAAGTTTAATAGATTTTTACTATCCCTAGTTTAAAGACAAGATTCTCCTATTTACTTGTATAGGAATTCATACCACGACTAACAAGCCAACATATGGTGATTGCCAAGCCTTATTTGGTATATTACATAAGAGAATTGTTCATTGGTGAAACAAAAGCTTAACTTATACAAGGAGGGTACAACTTATTAAATCTATCTTAAAAAATCCATATGTCTTATGGATGTTGCACATGGTTATACAAAAAAATTCTTATAAAGGAATTAGAGAGAATATGAGGAACTTTTATGGACAGGGGATGCTTATAAGAAACCATATACCAAGGAAGAATGGTTTGACATTAGATTGCCAAAATAAGAGTAAAGGCTAGATGTATGGCCAATGCAAATTCCCAAAAAAGTTCTACTTGCTAAAAGGATTTGGAGACTCCCTATTGATAAAGAAACTCTTTGGGTATAATGGGTTCACTCACATAACTTAGAGAATCAATGACTATAAGAAATTAAGCTAAGTTTTGACTCTTCTTTGACCATTTTACAAATAATAAAGTTAATGGAAAAGTTTTGTTGGGTAATTAAGCATAAAATTGGAAATGGATAAAGTATATATGTATCTCTAGTTTGATAATTGGAATGAAAAAGGTTAGGCTTCTCCATTATTCAACTAAATCAACCCAAAGTTAATGCAAACCAACTCTTGAAGGATTATATAAGGTAGCAAAGATATGCATCAAGAAAATTCACCAATAACTCTTATTAGCAAGTGTTTACGGTGCAATAGAGTAAGATTGTATGGTCCAAAACAATTCTCTAAGGTATCCTTCAGAGGGGACGGGATCTTCTGTCTAATATTATGGTGCCTTATTTTATCCCATAAATCTTAGCCATTTATTTATACGAGTCCCGCATTTATTTATGTGAGACCCACATAAATAAATAACTGAAATTCATAAGACATAATAAGATACTATAATATTGGACAGAGGATCCGGACTCCCTTCGGAGGCTCTTTGGGTATAAATTTGTAACGTAGAGTAGGAATCTAGAGATCATCTCTTTTTGAAATGTAATTACTTTAAAGGGTTATGGTTAAGAATTTAGGAACTGTTTAACCACCAATCTAAAGAAGAGGATTGAGAGAAAATAAAAGCTTGGACTTCCAAAAGGCAGCACCTGAAAGAAGAAAACTACAAACTACTTAAGATTACCTTAGGAGCTAGTGTTTATGCTATTTGGAGAGAAAGGAATGAGAGATTTTTCAAGAATAAAAGTCATGACCAATAGAGCTTGCCTTATATTAAAGCATATTAACTTGGATATGGGAAAACATCTTAACTAACTTAAATCAAAGCCTTTTATCTTAAAGAATGACAACAAGTTAGTGCATAAAATGAAGATAAATAGGAAAACCAACAGGTCTCCAGTATAAGCAACTTTATGATCTAGTGGGGCTAACACGAAGAAAGAGACTGACTCTTAAGCCAAAACAAGAACTTTTACAGACCATAATAATAAAAGAAGATAAACTTCCAAGTTCTAGTACTTGTAACACTACTAGATGTATAGTTTGAACGAAACATGCTCTAATAGTAGTTAGCACTTGAGTTGCTAGTTATGAGAAGCCTTGTATCAAATTGTATCTCTTTTATGAGTTTCATTGATTAATACAATTACCTTTTAACTGGCAAAAATAAAAATATGTTATAAGTGAATTATACACTCAATATGTTGTAAGTCAATCACATTTATAGGCTATTGATTAAAAAGTTTTACAATAATAATTAATCTCTAACATTAACTTCTAGGAGGTAATTTACTTAATGATACTTAATTACTTAAGTTCTAAAGAAGGGGAAGTACTTTAAAAGAAGTTAAGCAATAGCAATATAGTTCATCGATATAGTCACTAATATTGCATAAAATTTCGAATTGTATTTTTTTTCTCTTTTCGAATATTATTTCTTAATATAGTAGATTTTAAGGGAATGTTTTTATTTTTGGAAATTGAATTCTATAGAAAATGTAATATTAGTTAAAAAGTGTTTAAGATTTTAAAGAATCAATTTTATCTCTAAGATTGCCAAGCTTACTAGTAAGTTGGGGCTAACAATCCCAAAGTATCTAAATGATTTTGGATATTCTTTTTTTTCCTAACAAAGTCCCATTTAATTATGTATATAAATTCTGTGATAGAACAAATTGTATTAACTTTCTACTTATAAAAAATGCACAGATAATTTTTTTTCCTTAGAAGAAGATGTAGGTAGGTAGTCATTTCTTACAAGAAGATGTGGGTAGGTAGTCATTAGATATAAAGCAAAATATGTCACATTAATTTGTTAATAATTAAACTTATTGACTTATAGGATAAATATTTTTGAAATTAATAAAACATCTTTTTAAACAAAATTTAAAATTTTATAAAATTATAAATTAATAAGTGAATTTGAGTAGAATTTTTAATTTACTTTTTTGTTATTTTAATTTTTTTAATTTATCAAAATGAAACCAATCAATATAATCTTAACCAATTTCGATAGTTAAAAGAATTCTCAAAACAAAAATAAATCAATTGATGTATATTGAATATAAAGCAGGCCTTTCAAGTTGATCTTAAGTTTATAAGCCTATAAAAACAACAGAGTTATCATAAAAAAGGAAAGGTACATCGTTGACTAACAAGTTTGTCATGGTCTTGTGATTTGCGAGAAATCCTCAATAAATCGACGGTAGAACCCAGTATGGCCTAGGAATGCTCACACGCCCTAGACGTTGATTGGAGGTGGGAGTTTCTCTATAACCTCTATTTTTGCTCTATCTACCGGAAATCTTTGGTGTGAAAATTTTGCCATTTTTTGCCCGAGCATTATCCCCTCCTACACGATAAAGTGGCACTTCTCTCAGCTCAAAACTAAATGTGATTTTTTACTTTTTGGATTACCCTATCTAAATTGGTAACACACTTCTTAAAAGAATCTCCAAAGATTGAAAAATCATCCATGAAAACTTCTAGTATGTCCTCTATCATATGAATAAAGATAAACATCATGCACCTTTGAAATCTAGTTGGGAAATTGCACAACTCAAAAGGCATCTTTCTATACACAAGGTACTATACAGATATATGAACGTGGTATTTTCTTAGTCTTCAAGGTAGATAAATATCTTATTGTACCCCGAGTAACTATCTAAGAAGCAGCAGAATGAGTGACCAGACACTCTTTCTATCATTTGATCTACAAATGGGAGAAGGAAATGGTCCTTTTTAGTCACCTTGTTGAGTTTGCGATAGTCTATGCACACTCTCCATCCTGTGACTGTTCTCGTCGAAACTAACTCTCCACTTTCACTCTCCATTATAGTCATTCCACCCTTTTTTTGGTATAAATTGTATCGGGCTGACCCATTTATAAGGTATATGATACTTGCATCTAAGAGCTTTACTACCTCTTTTTTGACCACTTCCTTCATGTGAGGGTTCAACCTATGTTGAAGTTCCCTCACTGCTCTACTTCCTTCTTTGAGGATTATCCTATGCATACACACATTTGGACTTATACCTCAAATGTCAGATATTTTCCATCCCATAGCCTTCATCCACTTCCTAACAATCTCTACCACCCTCCTCTTTTGTTCCCTATCCAGTTGATTGGAAATGATGATGGGTAGAGTTTGATCTTCACCTAGAAATGTATATCTGAGATGCGTGGGTAAAGGTTTAAGCTCTAGGATTGGTGGTTTCTCTGTGTAGGGTGGTATAGGTGGTTCGGTTCATACTAATATTTCTTGATGGGTCTGAACACTTGACTCCTCCATCTCAACATTTCCTTCAAACTCAGCTGCGTTCTCCCTCTCAGTTTTATTGTCTATCTCCACTATTTCTAATTTGACTTCTACAAAGCAATTCTCTACTTGCTCTTTCATACTTTTATCTATAATATCAATCTTTATGCAAGCATTGCTTTCCTTTTGGATTCTTTAAAGCCTTGCTTATATAGAGCTCCACTTGATCTTCACCAATCCGAAGTGTCAATTTACCTTCATGAACATCGATTAATGCTTTTCCTTTGTTCATAAAAGGTTGTCCAAGAATTAGTGGATATTTCTTATCTTCTTCAAAATCAAGAATAATGAAGTCCACACGAATAATGAACTTATCCACTTGCATCAAAATGTATTTCACCACTCGAAATGGTCTTTTAATAGATTGATTAGCCAACTGAATTAGCATCGAAATTGGTTTGACCTTACAGAGCCCTAATTTTCAAAATATCGACAAAGGCATAAGATTAATGCTTGCTTCTAAATCCCATAGGCACTTTACGAATTCAAATTCACCAACTACATAAGGTATTGTGAAACTCCTTGGATCTTTTATCTTTAAAGGCATTTGATTGGTGACTATGGAACTATAGCTGCCAATTAAGGTTGCCGTTTGGTTCTCTTCCCAAGTAAGGTTCTTCGATAATATGTCCTTAAAAAACTTAGCATATTTGGGCATGTGTTCTAAATCCTCAACGGATGTAAGATTTATTTGCAATGTCTTTAATTTATTTACGAACTTCGTAAATTGTGCATCCAGTTTATTCTTTTACAGTTGCTGAGAGTATGGAACCTTGGGTGGATATAATGAAGGGACAACGTAAGGAGGATATTCGCTCATCTCTACGTCGTTCTTCTGTTTTTGATCCTTTTTTGTGAAATAGGGTGCAATTTTTGTTTCAGTGGGTTGTTTTGATTCCTTCCCACTTCGAAGCGTGATTGCCTTTAATTGAACCCATAGGTTTGTTTCAATGTTGCTCAGAAGGCTCCCCACATTTCGTGCAGACCATGCATTTTCTAATTGGCTCATTTGAACTTCTAAGTTGTGGATGGAAGAGACATAATTCTTCGTTACTTGTGCAAATCTTCCTTCCAACTTCTTGTGAGCATCATTCAAGCTCCCAATCTTATCCAAGATTTTTTCTAACTTAAAGTCCATGGAATTGGGTTTCTCTAGTTGGAATGTAGGTGGCCTTTGAGATCAAAATTAACCTCCTGCATTATTTGACTAAGAAAAGTTTAGGTAATTCTTCCACCAAGGGTTATACGAGTTTAAGCAGGGATTATTCCTCCCTCCTTGACCAAACTGTGCTCCCATGTAGTTAATTTACTCCAGTCCATTGTTTTGCATCAGAAAGAAGTTGATGGTATCATGGTTGTCTTGTCCATACAGTTCACATCGTTTCTGAATCACTTTACTAGGAGCTGAAGAGGAGGCTTTCATGTTACTAAGTTGTCAGGTTAAGCTGTTAATTTTGGCTTGCATTTCTATTATTGAGTCAATAGCTATGACTCCTTTTTGCTATCGGAGAGTTGTGTGTTGTCTACTTTTTTCCATTATCCAAAGACAACTATTACTTGCAATCTCCTCCAACAATTCCTTTGCTTCCTCAACCGTCTTTTCTCACTAGAGATCCTCTAGATGCTGCATCTATGGGGACTCGTGTGGGTGGAGTAACTCCATTGTAGAATCTTTACGATAGGAATTCCTTGGGTAAGTTGTCGTGAGGACACCTCCTTTACAAATCTTTATACCTTTCCCATGCTTCGTAAAGCGACTCCACATCACTTTGTTGAAAATTCGTGATTTCCTTTATCAAATTCGTCATCTTAGTAAGGGGGAAGTACTTATCCAGGATTGCATGCACCAACTACTCTCGAGTTGTGACATTTGAGGGACTTAGTGAATGATACCATACTTTGACTTTATCCCTTAGTGTGAAAGGGAAGAGCCTCATCTTAATTAACAGCATCTTTCGACATTCTATGATATCGAAAGGTATCACATATTTTCAAGAAATTCACTATATGAGCATTAGGAGCCTCATTAGTCAACCCGTAGAATTGCACATTAGTTTGCAGCATGTTTAGCAGGGCTAGCTTAATCTCAAATGAGGCTACTTGAATCGGTAGTTAAGTCATGCCTTGATTTGTAATGTTTAAACCTTGGTCTCACGAAATCCATAAGGGTTCGTGGCTTTACAGTTTTATAGAATAATGCAGATTTGTTTTTATCTATGAGCGATTTCTCAAATAACCATATTGATCTTCTTATTTCTATCTCAAGTACACCTCAACAATGTCTTGGATCAAAAAATGGTCTATATAATTGTTCGCTTTTTGACTATATAGTTAGTTTAGTTCAAATAGCATGGTTTATAGTATTTTAAAGGATCTTGGAGAAATTTTGATTCAATAAGAAATTTATTGGAAGCATCAGTCTAAAGTTTTTTTAGATTAAAGAAGGGGATGTCAACACGAAGTTCTTTCATTCTTTAGCCTTTTCTAGGCAAATGGTAAATTTAATTTCTAAGCTCCAAGATGAAAGGGGTGATTGGCATGAAAATTATAAGGATATGAAGGCCATAGCCTTGAATTACTTCCATTTCTATTTATTATGGGTACCTCTTGTATAAACTACGTTTTGGAAGATATTGTTCTTAAAGTTATGATTAAGGATAATGAAAATTTGATGCCCCCTTACACTTAGGAAAAATTTAAAAAATTCATGTTCTAAATGACATGACACATAAGGGCCCACAAAAAAATAAAAAATGTCAAGTCAGCACTGACCTGACACTTAATAGACGGGATTAAAATTTTCATCATGATAAGGTACAATTTTAACATTTTCTAAATGTTAGGATTATAATTGTTCACTCTGGAATGTTAGGGTTAAACTTGTCGATGTGAAAATAAGTCAAAAGTGACCTTTTTGCCTTTTTTTCTCATACATACATTACAAACACATGGGTCCTTTTAACACTATTAAGAAACTTTGACAGCTATAATCCCACTAACAAGATAACTCTATTAAGAAACTTTGATAGCTAGCACATAACTAAAAAAGTGATTTGCCAAAATAAATACAATTTATTGGTTTTCGACTAGAAGAACCTAGAAGAGTTCCACATAGATTTGACTTTTAACACTCCCCCTCAAAGCCAACTTTGCATCAAAGTTTTTCTTTGAGTTTTTAAAATACATCAATCTTCAAAGGTTTTGTAAAAATATTTGCAATTTGATCTTCAAATCTGCAATGAACGAGCTCTACAGTTTTGTCTTTCACTTGCTCTCAAATAAAATGATATTTTGGGTCTATATGTTTCCTTTGGCTATGTGACACTGGATTTTTCATAAGTGATATAGTAGATTTATTATCAATGTATATTATATCGGACCTTGTTGTGTGTGATATAACTCACTCAAAATATTCTTCAACCATATTACTTGACATGTACATATTGCTGCGGCAATATACTCAGCTTCATACGTTGAGAGAGCAACTATTTGTTACTTTTTTTATGACCAAGAAAATATTATTGATCCAATATAAAATGCATATCTAGAAGTGCTCTTCTGATCATCTAAGTCTCTACCATAATTACTATCTTTAACATATCTTTAACCATATTACTTGACATGTACATATTACTCCAATGAATTGACCTTGCTTTGGCCTATCCATATACTAGTGACCAATCCAACTGTGTATATAATATCTAAGCGTAAGTCAAGTGTCTCAAAGTTTCGACTAAACTATTAAATAGTATTCGGTTTACTGACTCTCTATTTGAATCTATTCTCAATTTTACACCTGTTTCTGCTGGCATAGCTATTAGTTTGCAATCCTTCATTCTAAACTTATTCAAGATTTGTTCCATATACTTCTTTTGCGACATAAATATTTTGTCTTCCATTTGTTTTATCTTGATTCCAAGAAAGTATGACATTTCACCAATATCTGTCATTTTGAATTCTTTAGTCATAGCTTTCTTAAAATCACTGAACATACTCAGATCATTTCCTGTGAAGATTATATCGTCCACGTATATACACACAATCCTGATATCATCATCTTGATTTTTCTTTGTGTATAAGACATATCCATGTGGGCCTTTTGCAAAACTATTATTTAGGAAATACTTACCTATTCTCATGTTCCAAGCCTATGGAGCTTGCTTTAATCCATACAATGCATTCTTCAGACGATAGACTTTGTCCTCCTATCCTTTTTTAATATATCCTGGTTGTTGCTTAATATAGTCTTCTTCTTCTTCTAGGTATCCATTAAAAAAAACTCATTTCATGTCTATTTGATAAATCTTCCATTTATTTTTCACTATCAGTGTTGTAAGAAGTCTAATATTATCAATTCTTGCAATTGGAGCAAACACTTCTTCATAGTCAATTCCTTTTCTCTGCTTATAACCCTTAGCGACTAATCTTGCCTTGTATTTTTCAACCTTTCCTTCTCGATTAGTTTTTGTCTTGTACACCCACTTAACTCTTATTGTCTTATGTACTTTTAGAAGATCAGTTAGTTCTCATGTGTCATTCCTTTTGATCGCAACAATTTCTTCATTCCTGGCCTTTTTCCACTTCTCATCTTTAATAGACTCTTTATATTTTAATGGATCATACTCTGCCATTAAACAAAACAATGAGTAATCAAATATTGTCAGCACTTATTTTGTGGCATCATAGATATCATTTAGACTCCACCTTTTTTATAGGTACTCCCCTTGAATCACTACTGTAACTGTTACTATATGATAAAGTTGATGGTGTTAATTCAGAGGTTGTTAAAGTAAGGCTCTATAGAGGAGTCTGTTCATCCTGTGTGTTAAATTCATCATCATTATCATCATCGAAAAATGGTCCTTGAACTTTCTATTTTCTTTGTTCAATTTTCAAAAATCTACTTCATTAAATTCAACTCGTTAGATGATCACGTTCTTGGTCAAAGGGTTATATAATCTATATGCTTGCTCATCTATTCATACCCAATAAATATGCACTTTTCACCTTTGTCATCTAAGTTATTTCTTTTTTATCAAGAATATGTGCATATGCAATGCACCCAAAAATCTTAAGATGTCCAACTGCTGGGTCGCTACCACTCCATGTTTCATTTGGTGTTTTAAATTTTACACTTTTTCTTGGACACTAATTTAGTGAATAAACAGCACCTGGAACTATTTTAGCATAGAAAGTTTTTGGTAAGTGCTTTCTTTTCACCATGCTTCTCAGCATATCAAGAATCGTGTGATTCTTTCTTTCTACGATGCCATTTTTTTGTAGTGTATATGAAGTTGTCAACTGATGAATGATTCCATACTCTTTACAACACGTTTCAAACAACTTTGACATATACTCACCTCCTCTATCAGATCAAGTATCTTTAAATATTGCCCACTTTATTTTTCTACCATTGCTTTGAACTCCTTAAATTAATAAAGGGCTTTTGATTTTTCTTTAAGAATATACACCTAACGTTTTATGCTGAAATCATCAATAAAGGTAATGTAATACCTATTTCTACCAAGTGATGGTTTATCAAATGGTCTAGCTATATCTAAGTTAACTATCTCCAATGGTCCTCTGGCTCTCCATGATTATCCATCTTCAAAACTTTGTCTATGTTGTTTCCCTTTAATGCATGCTTCATATAATTCATCCTGTTGGTTAATTTATGGAAATCTATTTACGATCTTTGCTCTTGATAATAATTTTAGGTCAATAAATCCAAGATGACCAAACCTTAAATGCCATTGCTATGATTCATCTTTAATGACAGACTTCATACACTTTTGTACTTCTGACTGATTATCTAGTGTGAAAAGATGATTCTTTGTCATATCAAATTTAGCAATTAATTCTCCACCTTTGTTGATGACAAGAGAGCAATCCTTAAAGTTTATGTCTTATTACCTTTAATTAGAATTTTTGATGAGTCACCAAAGTAACTTCTCCTTGGATAGTCCCATCCAAATTTGTAAACAACTCTTTTTGTCCACACATATAGTTGCTAGCACTGGTGTCAAGATAATAAACATTTTTCTTGCACTATTAATTTCCTTTGTATGTTAAGAAAATAGGCGATTCAGCTTCTTCATCTTTTATTGCTACAAAATGATTTATTTCATCCCTCTTAGGGGTTGATCTGCACTTATAACTAAAATGGTCATACTTGTTATGGTTATAACATTGCACTTGTGATTTATCACCTTGCTATTGAAATTTGTCTCTTCGTCAGACTTGGAATCCTCAAACACGACCTTATATTTTATAACCTTCATTTGTTTGGCCTTTTTCAAAAGATTCCCTACCACGTCCTTGTCTATCACGTCCACTTCTGTAGGCACCTCTGTAGCTACCTCAATTTTCTCTGCCTTATTCATAACTGCCGCTAGCACCAATACATAACTTACTTTGCAAGCTTATTCCAAATTACGAATATTTTCATTTTGGATCATTTTTTGCTCATAAACTTGAAGAGAGCCCACAAGCTCATCAATAGAGATTTGTAATAAATCTTTTGATTCTTCAATGGTAAGGACGATATAATCAATTTTCCTTATTAGTCAACGTAAGGGTTTCTCCATCACCCTGAAATCATCAAGAGCTTCTCCATTTCTTTTCATCTCGGTCGCCACCATTATTAGACAAGTAACATAATCACTAATCTTTTCAGAACTCTGTATTTTTAATGTCTCAAATTCAACTATAAGAGATTGAAGCGTGCCTTTTTAGCTTTTTCGACTCTTAGAAGAGATTTCTGTAGAGTTTCCTATGCATCCTTTGATGTTTTTGCTTCTGATATTTTTTTAAATGTTGATTCATTAACTCCTTGAAAGATGGAAAACAAGGCCTTCTTTTCCTTCTTACATGATTCCTTAAGTGATCTCTTATGCGCGTTTAATAAAAATACTTCGGCGGTCGCATCTTCGGGCTCAGCGTAGCCCTCTTCAACAATCTCCAACAAATCTTATGATCCGAGCAGTACCATTATTTGGATGCTTTAGTTGTCATAATTTTTCTGTTAATTTTGGAATTTGAAGCTGAATCATATTGTCCATGTTTTACGTTCTTGAAACGTATTCATAAACCTAACTTTGATATCACTTATTGGAAATGTAATAGATTCACAATTATAGCTTAAACAATAATATATTGATAATAAAACATACTCAGATCTGCAACTCTCTTCTCATACCTGCAATCAGAAACTCAAACCACAACCAATTTTCCCTGCTTCTCTCTTACCCTCCTTTTGCCATGCTAGATTTATGCCCTCAGTCCTAACCCTCCCCCCTGTATTCTTGCCAGATTAATTGGCATTCTTCTTTCTCTTCTCTCTTTTTTTCTTGTCCCAAATTTGGCCAGAACACAATCAAAATCATAATAAAAAAAACAATGAACTCAGACTCCCCCTCCCCTCCTCCTCTCTTTTATCCACATTCCCAAATCCTCATCTGAACCATAACCCTAACCCTAACCCTTATATTCCTTTGCCCTTTAAGACCAATGCTCACCCTCCCCAACCCCTTCCTAATGCTAATACGTCTCTTAAGCTTACCACATTGGCTGAACCCAAAAGTTATGCAGTTACTGCAGCTGGAAACAAGGCAGGAGGTCCTAAGAGAACTTGGAAACAAGTTGTGAGTGATGAATCAGATTCCCTACTAGAGTTCAGCCCTCCGGTTGAATTTGAAGGCAAGTTGATGGTAGCTTCCAGCCTTGATATTCGTCAACAGGGAGCTAAGATATGGGAAGCCACTCTTGTGGCATTCTTTATGGACAAAAGACCTACTTTTCCTATCATTCAAGCGTGGGCAACTAAGAATTGGAAGGGAAGAGGGCTCATGGAGGTAATGTTATCTGAAGAGGATAATATAATTTTCACCTTTTCTTCTAAATCGGAAGCTCTAAAGGTAATAGAAGAAGGTCCTTGGCATATTTCTCAGCTTCCTTTATTCCTACAAAATTGGCATCCTGGAACGGAACTAGAGAAAATTAGAAGGAAGAGTATTCCCTTACGGGTGAACATACACAATATTTCCTTGGAATATTGGACCACTAAGGGGCTGAGTATATTGGCAAGTTATCTAGGAAAGCCTTTATGTATGGATGAGAATACAGCTCTGAGGAAAAGGGTAGGTTTTGCACGACTATGTATCAGTATGGATATTACCAAAGAATTGCAAGATAACATTCCTATTCTAAAACTAGCCGATGAAAATTCTCTTAGAGAAGATAAGGTTTTATTAACCTATCATTGGAGACCATCTTTAAAGGCTCAAGGCAAAGAGTGGAAACCTACGGGCAGAACTTTTCTCAAAGGGGATTATTGGGAAGTGATGGGGTTGGAGAAAGTTG
>JANZXV010000009.1:403428-423888 GCA_027576455.1 Erythroxylum roigii
TTTGTAACGACCTTTATTCTCAAATTTCCAACACCAATCATCTCTCGCTGGTTGTCTACCCAATGGTATTGCCAAAATCCTTTCACAATCATGGCTAGAGAAAAGTGAGCAAATTAAATCAAGATTCTATGAAGCATTCTCCAACAAATCCGCAACCAAGAAAACATTTGAATCAGGAGGCCTTGAAGAAACAATAAAAGAATTATCCATATCATTGAGCCACGGTGAGTCCCATATTAGAATTTGAGAACCATCTCCAACGTTCCAGTGCATACCTCGTTGTAACAAAGAACGGATTTCCTAAATACTTCGCCATAAATAAGTCGGATTGCTTCCTAAATCTGCTGATAAGAAGGATGAACCCGCAAAATAACAAGCTTGAAGAACATGAGATACTAGAGAATCAGGCTGAGTCATCAACTTCCAACCCTGCTTTCCCAAAAGTGCAAGATTAAACTCATGGATCTTTTTAAAACCAAGGCCACCGAATATCTTATTCTTCGTCAATCTCTGCCAGGACATCCAAAGAATTCCTTTCTCATGATTAACACCTTTTTCCCACCAAAACTGAGTCATGATACATTCCAATTTAGCACATAAAGTTTTAGGTAGAAGAAACAAACTCATTACATAAGTGGATATCGCTTGTAATACAGTTTTCAACAACACAGCTTTACCATCCTTAGAAAGTGGTCTTCTCTTCCAAGCATTCAATCTTTTCCACACTCTGTCTTTTATAAAACCAAATACCTCCTTCTTATTCCTCCCTATATGAGAAGGTAGCCCAAGATAGTTACCCAAAGACTCTTTTTCAGAAACAGCAAGGATGGCACAAATAGACTCCCTTATCAAATTTAGGGTATTTGCACAAAACGTTATGGAAGATTTCACAAAATTAATAAGTTGTCCTGATGCTCTCTCATAAGTCTGTACACATCTTTGAATTCACTAGCTTCCTGTGCATTAGCCTGAAAGAAAATAAGGCTATCGTTCGCAAAGAACAAATGAGATAAGATAGGACCTCCATTCGAAACTTTACATCCCTGTATTCTGCCCGTTGAAAGTGAATGATCAAATAGTCTTAATAAACCCTCAGTGTAGATTATGAACAAATAAGGAGAGAGGGGCTCTCCCTGTCTCAGGCCCTATGTAGGAATCACTGGACTAATTTCAAACCCATTCTGAAGAACCTTGTAGCTGACTGTTGAGAGACAATAAATAATGAGATCCATAAAACCACTGGCAAAAACCATTTTTACCATAATTGCCTCAACAAAAGTCCATTCCATGCGATCGTACGTCTTACTGATATCGATCTTTAGAGCTGTAGAGTATTTCTTCCCCTTAGTTCGATGATGGAACGAGTGCATCATTTCGAATGCAATAATGCAATTATCTTGAATGCTTCTTCCTGCTACAAAAGCACAATAGGATTCCGAAATAGCTTAAGGCAATAAGCTTTTCAATCTGTGAGCCATCATTTTAGTAATAGTCTTTAAGAGTACATTGCATAAAGCAATAGGATGGAGATCACCCATTACCTGAGGCTCAGATTTCTTTGGAATCAACACAATTTCCATTTCGTTCAGCTCTCTGAGAAAATTGCCCGAATGAAGATAACCAATACAGGTCTGAGCTACTTCACCACCTATGATATCCCAGTATTTCTAATAGAAGCCCGGGTTAAAACCATCAAGTCCAGGTGACTTGTCCGGCATCATAGAAAACAAACTAGCTTTTACTTCTTCTGCAGTATAAGGACGAAGTAGCAATTCATTCTGATCCTCTGTAATCAACCTCGGGACATGTTTTAGAACCGGGTTAACATCACAAACTTGAGATTGGAAGATGTTGAAGAAGTACGAACTGACCACAGATTCCAAACCAGTCTCCCATGTCTGCCAACTTCCATTGTCATCCTGAAGTCGCTCAATCTAATTTTTCTTTTATCTAACTGTAGTAGCATTATGGAAAAAACGAGTATTTGAATCACCTTCTTTAAGCCAAAATTCCTTCACTCTTTGCTTCCAGTACACTTTATGTTGACATAGTAACTCAAAATAATGATTTTTAGCAGAAAAAAATTATCCATATCTGCCTGAATCCTAGACCCTCTCAACACTGCCATGGATGTCAAACAATTATTCATCTCCGTCTTATGCACATTCTGAAGTTCCTTACCCCAGGTCGACAATAATTGACTGCATCTTTGGAGTTTATCTGAAAGTGGTAATTCCACGTTATGATTCCAACAATCAATAATAAGTTCCCGACAAGTAAGTTCCCAACAAGAAGGTTCCCTCATCCAATGGTTCTCAAATTTGAACCTGCACACCATAGATCTAGGCATAAGTAGTCATATCTGAAGAAAGAGAGGCAGGTGATCGAATGAAGAGATAGGCAAGACCGACGCACATGCATATGGAAATAACTACCACCAAACTTCTGTTATCAAAATGCGATGAAGATTTTCTTCTATAAGTTGCCCGAATCTCTTCCATGCTCCCACGTAAATTGATAGCCAGTCATAGGAAAATCATAAAGACCAGCATTTGATACTGCATCTTGAAACCCATGCATAAGAGACAACGGTTGAGGTCTTCCACCTCGCTTTTCATGTCCATAAAGAATAGCATTAAAGTCACCAAGGCAAACCCATGGTGCCTCACTATGTGAAGCCAAAACACGTAATAACTGCCATAAATTTGATCGCTTAGATCGGTTAGGTTCACCATAGAAACCAATAACCCTCTAATGACCCACATTATCAATATCTACCAAAGCATCAATATATCTATCACATGAACTAATAAGAGAAATAGTATTTACAGACTTCCAAATCGACGCAAGTCCACCACTATGGCCTCCATTATCAACCGAAAAGAAACCATCATAATCCAAGAGGTCTTTTATTTCATTTATTTTTTAAGAACTACAAAGAGTCACAATTAGAAAAATTAAATTTGTCCTTTTAAATCTAACAATTTCCTACAAAGAATTTACTACTCGAGGGTTACCAAGCCCCCGACAGTTCCAACTTATGCAACTCATTTTTGTTGGCGGGCCTGATTCACAGTGCCTACCGTTGGTTCATTTTTTGAACCAGTACCAGAACTTGTAGCATCATTGTCCAAAGTACTAGGCTCCTTTGTTTTCTTAGGCACCTGGCCCATTCTTCTTCTTTTAGGGTCTATAATAGTAACATCTACATCCTCACTCGGCAGATCACCTCCACCTTCCATATCCACCTCCTCGCCCATTTTCGAATTCCCTGATTTATTGCCAGCAAAATTCGCACCTCCCTTATACGTTTAGCGCCCATTTGAATTTTGAACTCCACTCATTCCAGACCTACCAATCCCGTTCTGCATAGACTCTTCTCCCTCCTCCATTTTTCCCCCCTCCCTTAGCCACCGTGATCCAAGAGTCATGGGATTCCGGTGAATTGTAGCTGGAATAAACGGTGTAAGTTTCTGGATAAGAGGACCATCGTTCTTGTTAAGCAGTAATCGGCAAAACATCTTAGTATGCCCTAAATATGCACATAGGAAACAGACACAGGGTAACTTCTTGAACTTTAAATCCATAGTAAACCACTCCCTATTATCCTTCCTTAATCGCATTGACTGATGAATTGTCCTCCTTACATCATGTCGATACCACAATCGCATGAACTTCTTTTTTGGCTTATCATAATTCTTAGGATCTGACTCCACAAACTCCCTTAATGCATTGCCAATCTTCTCAACCACATGTTCTGACATAAATCCAAATGCAAACCATGCACTTTTACCCAAAAAAGAACATAAAATAGTGGGACCTCAGAAGGATGAGAATAATCGCCCATCCTCTCCAACAGCAGCAGTTGGTTATTAAACGTCCAAGGGGACATCTCCGTTACCCTACTCACATCCACTTCATGATAGAACTGAAATAAATACGTACCATCCTCCTCCTCATGAATCGTAACCACCATGAAAGGCCTCCATAGAGATGCCAAAGTATGTTTCATAGCATTGAAGTTGATATTCCGATCTGTATGAAAGCGTCCCACCAAACACATAGAATGATAAACTCTACCTTCCACGATCTCCTTCCCTTCAATCACCACTCCTTCATCCTCCTCACCTTCAATGGAAAGACTGGACATGTCGATAGAAATACCGTGTTCCATGATCAAACACAAGATAGGTAACAAAAGACTAAAGGAAACTTGTCATCGACAAGAGAGAGAGAGAAACGAGAGAGACACTAGTAGAAGATGCTTAGCTATAGATAGAGACAGGGACAATATAGAATAGGGCTAACAAGCATTTATTTTCGTCGTTTTGAGTAGAAGATGTTTAGCAATAGATAGAGACAGAGACAGTATAGAATAGGGCCTATTCTATGCGTTGAGTTGTCGGGCGGCAGATTAAGGAACCCCAATAAGCATTTATTTCGCAGTTTTGAGAAGAAGATGCTTAGCTATAGATAGAGACAGAGACAGTATAGAAAAGGGCCAATAAGCATTTATTTTTGTCGTTTTGAATAAAAGATGCTTAGCAATAGATAGAGACAGAGACAATATAAAATAGGATCTATTCTATGCATTGAGTTGTCAAGCAGCAGATTAAGGAACCCCAATAAGCATTTATTTTTGTCATTTTGAGTAGAAGATGCTTAGCTATAGATAGAGACAGAGACAGTATAGAATAAGGCCAAAAAACATTTATTTTTGTCATTTTGAGCAGAAGATGCTTAGTAATAGATAGAGACAGAGACAGTATAGAATAGGACCTATTCTATGTGTTGAGTTGTCAGGCGGTAGATTAAGGAACCCAAATAAGCATTTATTTTCGTCGTTTTGAGTAGAAGATGCTTAGTTATAGATAGAGACAGAGACAGAGACAATATAGAATAGGGCTAATAAGCATTTATTTTTGTCGATTTGAGTAGAAGATGCTTAGCAATAGATAGGGATAGAGACAATATAGAATAAGGCCTATTCTATACGTTGAGCTGTCAGGCGGCAGAATAAGGAACCCCAATAAGCATTTTTTTTTCATCGTTTTGAGTAGAAGATGATTAGCTATAGATAGAGATAGAGGCAGTATATAATAGGGTCAATAAGTATTTATTTTCGTCGTTTTGAGTAACAGATGCTTAGCAATAGATAGAGACAAAGTCAGTATAGAATAGGCCCTATTCTATGCATTAAGTTGTCGGGCAGCAGATTAAGGAATCCCAATAAGCATTTATTTTTGTCGTTTTGAGTAGAAGATGCTTCGCTACAGATAGAGACAGAGACAGTATAGAATAGGGCCAATAAGAATTTATTTTCGTCGTTTTGAGTAGAAGATACATAGCAACAGATAAAAACAGAGACAGTATAGAATAGGGCTTATTTTATGCGTTGAGTTGTCATGCGGCAAATTAAAAATCCCCAATAAGCATTTATTTTCTCCGTTTTAAGTAGAACATACTTAGCTATAGATAGAGACAGAGACAGTATAGAATAGGGCTAATAAGCATTTATTTTTTTCGTTTTGAATAGAAGATGCTTAGCAATAGATAGAGACAAAGACAATATAGAATAGGGCCTATTCTATGCGTTGAATTGTCCGACAGCAGATTAAGGAACCCCAATATGCATTTATTTTCGTCATTGTGAGTAGAAGATGCTTAGCTATAGATAAAGACAGAGACAGTATAGAATAGGGCCAATAAGCATTTATTTTCTTCGTTTTGAGTAGAAGATACTTAGCCATAGATAAAGACAGAGACAGTATAGAATAGGGCCTATTTTCTGCGTTGAGTTGTCAGGCGGCAGATTAAGGAACCCCAATAAGCTTTTATTTTTGCCGTTTTGAGTAGAAGATGCTTAGCTATAGATAGAGACAGAGACAGTATAGAATAGGGCCAATAAGCATTTATTTTCGTCATTTTGAATAGAAGATGCTTAGCAATAGATAGAGACAGAGACAGTTTAGAATAGGGCCTATTCTATGTGTTGAGTTGTCCGGCGGCAGATTAAGGAACCCCCTTTTATTTTCACCGGTTTCAGTAGAAGATGCTTAGCTATAGATAGAGACAGAGACAATATAGAATAGGGCAAATAAGCATTTATTTTCGTCATTTTGAATAAAAGATGCTTAGTAATAGGTAGAGACAGAGACAGTATAGAATAGGGCGTATTCTATGCAGATAGAGACAGAGACAAAGACAGTATAGAATAATTTTGAGTAGATGATGCTTAGCAATAGACAAAGCCAGAGACAATGTAGAATAGGGCCTATTCTATGCGTTGAGTTGTCAGGTGGCAGATTAAGGAACCCAAATAAGCATTTATTTTCGTCATTTTGAGTAGAAGATGCTTAGCTATAGATAGAGACAGAAACAATATAGAATAGGGCAAAAAAGAATTTATTTTCGTCGTTTTGAGTAGAAGATGCTTAGCAATAGATAGAGACAAAGACAGTATAGAATACAGTCTATTCTATGCTTTGAGTTGTCGGGCGGTAGATTAAGGAACCTCAATAAGCATTTATTTTGGTTGTTTTGAGTGGAAGATGCTTAGCTATATATAGAGACAGAGACAGAGACAGAGACGGTATGGAATAGGGCCAATAAGCATTTATTTTCATCGTTTTGAGTAGAAGATGCTTAGCAATAGATAGGGACAGAGACAGTATAGAATACGGCCTATTCTATGCGTTGAGCTGTCAGGCGGCAGAATAAGGAACCTCAATAAGCATTTATTTTCTTTGTTTTGAGTAGAAGATGATTAACTATAGATAGAGATAGAGACAGTATATAATAGGGCCAAAAAGCATTTATTTTCGTCGTTTTGAGTAACAAATGCTTAGCAATAGATAGAGACAGAGTCAGTATAAAATAGGGCCTATTCTATGCGTTGAGTTGTCGAGCAGCAAATTAAGGAATCCCAAAAAGCATTTATTTTCGTCGTTTTGAGTAGAAGATGCTTAGCTATAGATAGAGACAGAGACAGTATAGAATAGGGCCAATAAGCATTTATTTTCGTCGTTTTGAGTAAAAGATACTTAGCAATAGATAAAGACAGGGACAGTATAGAATAGGGCCTATTTTATGCGTTGAGTTGTCATGCGGCAAATTAAGAATCCCCAATAAGCATTTATTTTCGCCGTTTTAAGTAGAAAATGCTTAGCTATAGATAGAGACAGAGACAGTATAGAATAGGGCTAATAAGCATTTATTCTTGTCATTTTGAATAGAAGATACTTAGCAATAGATAGAGACAGAGACAGTATAGAATAAGGCCTATTCTATGCGTTGAGTTGTCCGACGGCAGGTTAAGGAACCCCAATAAGCATTTATTTTCGTCATTTTGAGTAAAAGATGCTTAGCTATAGATAAAGACAGAGACAGTATAGAATAGGGCCAATAAGCATTTATTTTCGTCGTTTTGAGTAGAAGATGCTTAGCAATAGATAGAGACAGAGACAGTATAGAATAAGGCCTATTCTATGCGTTGAGTTGTTAGGCGGCAGATTAAAGAACCCCAATAAGCATTTATTTTCGTCGTTTTGAGTAGAAGATGCTTAGCTATAGATAGAGACAGAGACAGAGATAGAGACAGTATAGAATAGGGCCAATAAGCATTTATTTTCGCCATTTTGAGTAGAAGATGCTTAGCAATAGATAGAGACAGCGACAGTATAGAATAGGACCTATTCTATGCGTTGAGCTATCAGGCAGCAGATTAAGGAACCCCAATAAGCATTTATTTTCGCCGTTTTAAGTAGAAGATGCTTAGCTATAAATAGAGACACAGACAGTATAGAATAGGGCTAATAAGCATTTATTTTGGTCGTTTTGAGTAGAAGATGCTTAGTAATAGGTAGAGACAAAGATATTATAGAATAGGGCCTATTCTATACGTTGAGTTGTTAGGCAGTATATTAAGGAACCCTAATAAGCATTTATTTTCGTCGATTTGAGTTGAAGATGCTTAGCTATAGATAGAGATAGAGACAATATAAAATAAGACAAATAAGCATTTATTTTTGTCGTTTTGAGTAGAAGATGCTTAGCAATAGATAGGGACAGAGACAATGTATAATAGGGCCTATTCTATGCGTTAAGTTGTCAGGCGGCAGATTAAGAAACTCCAATAAGCATTTATTTTCGTTGTTTTGAGTAGAAGATGCTTAGCTATAAATGGAGACCGAGACAGTATAAAATAGAGCATATTCTGCATTGAGTTGAATCCATTGCTAATCCAATGGGCAGTGGGATTTGGCGAATCTGTTAATAAATGTAAGAAGGACATTGCGAGAGAGGAAGTTGAGAATGCAAGGGATGATATGATAATTGATGGGCAGATGAAAGGAAACGCTGCCTTCTCCAAGGTATTCATTTATGGGAAAGAAGAAACTTGTTATACTCCAGTATAGACTATACTAGAAGTATAATGCACAAATAATGTAGTTGAGTATAAAGCTTGGGTGTGTAGATTCTATTTAGCCATAGAAATGAAATTCATCGTGTGGGACAATGTAATGAAACTAGAAGATAAGAGAAAGTCATCCATTACCTGAGTAAGAGCTTCAATCAATATGAATCAAGGTATTCATTTATGGAAAGAACTTATGTACTCTAGTATGAACTCATTCCTGATAACAAGTGTCTTAATTAAACAATTACCCTCCTATCTTCATCGTTCCTTCCGCCATTTCTCCTCCTCCGTATTAATTTCCGTCCAAGAATCAATACTCTGATACCACTTTCATACGATAACAAATACTTCTTATCATGAATCAAATTTAAGGTTTACCAGTAACAGCTAGGTCGTAGAAAATATGAAGAAAATCAGAGAGAAAGAAAGGAAGCTTAGAGTGAATACTCGTTATCTGTTACATTGCATAGCCGTTAGCTTTCCTTGAGTCCCCTTCTTACACGTCCACACTTACTACAGAGTCCTTTTATTTACTACTTGTTACATAAACCACGCAGCATTGTTTCATTTCGTCTTTCATCTTAACTTCAGCTTCTTTCTTCTATCTCCAGCTCTCTGTATCAGCCTGAAGCTGCATACACCGTATTCTCGTATTTCCCACTCCACCTGCAATATTGTCCAGTTGACATTCTTATCGTTTAGTGTTGCCAGGAACACAACTTTTGTTTGAAAAAAAAAATTTGCACCATAATGGACTGGAAGATGCTCGTGTTTCCATACCATTTTAGATGGAATACTGATTTCCACAAGCTTGATTAACAAGTGACACAGAAGTTGCAAAAGTAAATCAAGGTTGAAAAACCAAAGTTCAAAACCACATACACTGACCTGTGTTCTTCCTTGTCCGGAATCTGGAGTTCTAAATCCTGTTCGAAAGGCTGAAACACAGTGTCCACTTTCACTTCATTGCAACTCGGCGGGTCCCACTTCAGAATAATAAGTCAGATGATCAGAGAAAATGAGGGCTAAAAGTAGAAAGCTTCATGTGTAATCAATCAATAATATCACATATATACTATATATTAAAGTTTATGAAGAAACAACAGCAAATATAGGAGATAAAACTAGGATTTAACAGCTATTTTGAGCATATGGAACTAGTGTTTTGCTTATATGGAAGAGAATCCGACACAGACAACACAGAAACAGATTCAAAGATGATACCTTTGGAGCATTATCCTTGTCAATGGTAAGAGCCCTGATTCCCTTTACAATAAAATTTAACAATTTCAGATGTCAGTAAGTTTGCTGCCAGAAGTCACTTTGCTTTTCATGACAGGTCTGTTTCACATTATACATGGTGTGCCAAAATACCTCATAGACATCTCCAGATATAGTTTCCCGTAGTATGTTCATTGTCAACCTGAATTCTTTCTTGAGGCATTCATCCAGTGTTTGCTTCCTTCCTTCACGAATCTGGAAGATTTTCAGGAAATTTAATTGAGGCATAATAGGAAAAAAAAAAAACTACACCGACGGACGAAATGTCCACGTGAATGTTGACACAAAAACAGGCTTTTCAAAAAATAAATGTAAAGAGAAATTAATGATGACAAACCAAAACTCTAGTTTCATAATCAAATATATGCCCGTCAACAGAACTGAAATTCATGAGTTAACATAAGACACTTCGTCAAATATGTTCATACCACAACATAAAAAGCGGAAGAAATATATAAGTTCGGTGTCAAGCAACTTTGCTCGTTCAAGTCAAACAGAAAGGCACAATGCAATAAGCATCCAACTGAAAGGTCAAAACGAATTATTTTGATCTTAATACAATGTGCATCCTTTCATATATCTCAAAGATTAGCCCTCAAGTTGAAAGATATTTTGTGTTTTAAATTGTGAGGCCAAATAGTAACAAGTTAAAACTCCAAAAAGCAGAATGCATCAGGCATGAACTTCTGTGATTAATTTTCACTGAAGCCGTACCGATCTGAGTGTGATTTTCAATCCTGTTGGGGATGATCTCTTCAACCCTTTCAGTATTGCACCTATCCATCCATTTCCAGGCTTGCTTGCCTCAGCTTCCTGTGCGATACAAAATACAATCAGGATTTTATGAGGGAAAAGAAAAACAAAAGGGAAGAATGGGAGGAACTTACAAATGATAAGATGATGTCTTCCATACTCTCCTTAGAAAAGCATTCATCAATTACCGTCTGCCTGAAAGTTGAACACCAATATCAAGGTTTAAATTAAGTGAAGTAAAACCAAATTAGTAATATGAACCAGTATCAAGCAGCACATTTGTTTTCAAGTTGATTTTTGCTTACTTCTTCAAGATACTTTCCTCGTCAATTTGAAAATCCACAGAGAATTCCTCAATTATTGATTTGACTGCATTCTCGTCTCCAGAGTTCAAGCTTATCAGACGCTTCTCCAACTCAGGCAGTTGCTGAAATATCGAAAAATTAATCACATCATACTTTCAAATATGTAGTCAAGCAAAATCCAAATGTCACCTCTATTACAATGTCAAAAACCAAAGATGAAAAATCCAGTTTAATTACTCTATGCTGTCACTTACATTGTTACAGCCATGAGCCATACTGTTAAATCACAAAATGATCAAGTTCTTTTGAATATAACTAAATGTATATCCAGAACAAATCTATTTGCTTCTGGAATCATCCCACAAGAGCCATCTTCATGACTTTTAGATGGTTGTCAAAACATGCTACATTTGATCAATGTTTTCGAATGCAGCGATATTCAAATTACATATAACCTCGGAGATGAAGTGATTATATCATCATTTTTTTCTTTTTGAAAGGTGATTATATCTTCATTTTAATACAGGGAACACACATAAGCTTCAATAAAATGCACAGTTTTAATTAGTCAACTCCATATTTAACAGATGTCAAGATTAATTTCATTTCCAATAAGCAGGACATCTTCTTGGCCACTCCTATTTGGTTTCACACACATGACAAATCAAGTGCCAGTTTAGCACTAAGGCTGATTCAAACAAGAAAGGTGCCCATGATCAATAGCAACAACCTCAAAGCTTGTGGAAGCACAAAGGCAGCGGACAAGTAAAACTAAATGTAAGAGTAATAAATAAAACACATAATTAGATGCAATGTGAATTTACCTCAGATGGAACAAAATGGGTAGCAAGTTTAGTTGCAACTAGTTCCTTACCATTCAGCCTTGCTCCTGTTAAGGCTAAGAACTCCCCTGTGGTAACAAAGACAGGATATTAGTCATATATCTTACAGTCTCTGTCCAGTAGGTTTCTTTTCATAGTATGCAGGTGTAGAATGATTGTGTCTAAAGAAAGTCAATCCAAAATTTATAACGCATCAAACATTATCAGGAAAGGATAACTTTAGACTAATTAAAATAAGATGAAATGAACCTTTCAAATAAATAAGATGAAAAGAGAGTGTGTCAAGTGACATGTGACATGTTCTAACAATGCCAACATTATTCTACTGATCGAAGACTCACCTAAATGCCCAGGGAGATGGGAAAGAATATATGAGAAACCGCAATCAGTGTGAAATCCAATACTTGCTTCTGGAGTTGCAAAAACCTTTTCATTCATCATGTAAAACAGAAAGATTTAGTGTAAATTGTGCAGAGATTGATATACTGACTATATATGCCCAAACAAGGACTCATTACGCACAGTTTTCTCCGTGACAACTGAGAATTTCATTGGGACCATTAGAGATGCACCTCCTCCCATTGCAATCCCATGGACAAGAGAAACCTGTTAATTCAATTGAAATTGCTCATCCAATGGTATCCTTTTGCGAGGAATAAAAAAATGGTACTTTATAGGAACGTATCCTGTATGATTAAAGGGCATGAGAACTTTAAGTATGATGTACGGTCCAATGTGGTACCTGAGTTTTCTTGTATGTGTGAATGTGATGGCAAAGCCAGTACATTCTATAAACAACTTCAAGACAAGAGTCCTCTGCATTAAACCAACGCATCAACAGATCCTTCGTAAATACAAATACTAAAACTCAAATTTTCATTTTTAGAACATCTGGGAAGGTTTGTGATAGATGAAAGAAGAATAGTTGATGGTGCAGTAAAACAAGAATGCAATAGTTCATCTTGGGACAGAGCAATTACTTGATGCCCTTCCATCATAGAACATTTTCAAGTCCCCACCAGCAGAAAATGCCCGTCCAGCACCCTGCATAAAGCTCCAGAACACCAATATGGACTTTAAGCATCTCTAGAAATTTCTCACTGGATTTACAAATAGAAGGTGGCATGGAGAGAGGGTATTTAATATAGCTATGCAAGATGTCCAGAAACGAGCTCATTCCCAAAATAGCAAAAGAGGGAAATGGATTCGAAAAGTCGATTAAAACTAGCCTTTATTAGTATAAGCTCTGCTTTGTCATCCTTTTCCCATTTCTCTAGGAACTCGGCGAGCAGAGAAACCTGTCATCAAACAGAGAAATAACATGGAATACAAGGAATCATAAAATCGTGGGTGGCGTAGGGAACGTGAAACATACCACTTTTGATGAAATGACATTTAATTGACGTGGTCTGTTCAACGTGATCAGCCTAACTCTTTCTACTTCTTCTCCAAGAACAACCTAAATAGCAATTACAAAGACTACACATTTAAATCACAGAAACCAAAGAATGAATCTTTGGTAATAAAAAGCCGAAATTTGGGAAACCTGCTCTTCCGGGTTTACAACTTCATGGGCCATACGAAGAAGATCAGGAGTAGGATATCTTCGACAAGGGAAGTTAGCGGGAAATTTGATAGTCGGTGTGTGGATACCTCCCTTGGTAAGTCAGTAGTGAGAAAGACGTGTCCTTTGGCTATAAATAAATTCATACCTACCACCTACCACCATTCCACACATTGTCACCCAAACAGTTTGGTTGGTTGGTCGGTCCTCTTGGTAGTTTTGGGTGTGAGCCCTTGTTTGTCACCAAACACTTTGGTGTACTGGTGACATTGGCGGACTTAACCCATTGCTAATCTTAATAAAGATATATCTAATGGTTTGCTATCTTCTCGAGCCACACGTCATTGATTGTGGTAAAGTGCCTTTTTTAACGGGGAACATCACCTAAAAGTTGTCGATGATGCTAAGGTTTCAAATGAATAGAGCATAGATTTTATTGACTTATTGACACACTTGCAGACTTGTATAGTTCAATGGACGGTGTGCTCATTTGTGGATATTGATCTAGATTGTACTAGTAAAAGAGCGTAGAACTTATCCAAAGGCCGGTCCAATGACTCAAGTGAAAAAGATACAATGAGATGTATGAGGGCGATCACGACAAATCTAAATAGAAAAGTACCTCTGGGTAGGAGTACACAGCATATCTGTTGGATTCTGAACCAGTCAAAGTGTCGAGTATTGAGGAATCTGACGTAGAGTTTTTTTGCAGCATGTAGTAATAACTCCTTGATGCCACAAGGGCAAAGCTCTATTAATAGCCCCTCAAATTCTCTGTGCCAACTATTTTGGCTTAACTTTGTGCCACTCCACCCTTTGGCCAGAATAGTTGGCACAAAGAATCACATCCCTATTAATAGATGAGGCTAACAATGTAGGGCCTTAGGTTTTGAGTGAAATAGTGCCTCCAAATGATAATTACGTATTTCTTTTCTAAGTAGTGACTTCCGTACCAATTCCAAATGAAGCCCCAAATTCTCTGTCCTCCTTCTCTTGGCCTTATTTTGGCCCCCTTTTATCTAAATGGATGGCTCAAATAAAAAGGGGTCAAAATAGAGGCAGGAGAAGAGGCCAGAGGATCCTCAAATGATGACTACGTATTTCTTCTCTAGGTAATGACTTCCATATTTATCTACACATAGACTTAGAGATCCAATTGCTAGACTTCACACGGTATTGATTGAAAGGATAGGGATCAATAATGGCACGAGGAGATGGAAGATGTCAGTAAGGTGCTCGATCATTTTTATGTTTAGATCAGGGTTAAGAGAAGGAAACTAAACGCTTAAAGAGAGCCTGATCAAGATGACTATTTTACAGGGAAAGGCTTCTCAGTGCAATAGCTTTATAAGATTTAAGCTCTGTTAGAATTCATATCCAAAAACTGCTTAGTGCAATAGCTTTATAGGATGATCATCTATAAATCATCTATTTGTACACCTTTAACCTAATCAACCCTTTATTTTAAACCATTTAAGACACTACTATTCGTGACTTCTATAAGACAAGACCATTAAAATTGGGTGTACAACACATGTCAGCTATGAATTTGAATTAATTTTCACTGCTCAGATCTGTAATTGCATTATCATTCTAATTCCACATTTTAAGGCCTCATACACTACTGCTTCATTGTTAAAGGCCTTAAACTCATACCTTTGGCAGTACTTGATATTAATCTTATAAGGATGTTAAATAAAAATGTTATATTTGCTTTCATGTTCTCTTTATGTGCCATCAACATTTATTATATAAACAGGTGAAGGCTCTAAAGTAGGTGACTCACCTTAAGATATTCTACTAACGGGGGATAGTACATATGACTATAAAGTTTATTAGTAGTTAAACCTTGGCTAATGCATATGGGGCCAAGCTTGTTGTTGCCGACTTGTCAAAGTAAAAAAGGAAAGGAAGAAAATTGCATGGGAATAATTGTCCACAGTTGAATACGCGCGTATGAGAAGTCTATAAATAGGCCTTCTCAGATCAGGTTTTAAAAATCATCCAAATTTTTTCTTCTTTAGTTCAACCCTCACAGTTTAAAAAGTGTTTCTCCTTCTTTTTTGGAGAGTAAGTATTTCTCCTTATAAAATAGGGAGGTTGTAACTCTTAAATTTTTCATAATGAAGTTTCTTTTTCTCATTCGTGGTTTTTACCTTAATTTGTTTAGGGTTTTTTTACGTAAAGCCTGTGTCAGTTTCTTTATTACTATTCCTTTAATCCTATTTAGCTGCAAATTTACTTTAATCAGGTCAATTTTCATAGCAAGTGATATCAGAGCCTTGGTGAGAAATTAAGGCAACTTTTTTGGCACAATCCATTCCAATTACGAGTGAAGTCGGTGAATAGTGGAATAGTAACCAAGAAACTTGGCAACTGTAGTAGTTGGGCATTTTTACTATTCACAACTCATTTACTGTAATTGAGTTGTCACTAAATCAACTGAGTACTATTCAGACGTATGAGGTACTATTAATGTGAAATAGTGGGAGCTAAGTTTTGTTCATGATAGAAGCAATGGTGGTAAAATTTGAGATTGAGAAGCTCAATGGGAGTAATTTCTCATTTTGAAAGTTGAAGATGAATGTTATCTTGAGAAAAGATAACTACTTAAGCAATCATCAGCTGAAAGCTGGTAATATTCACAGACGATAATAAGTGAAATGAAATGGATGAGAATGTTATCGCAAATCTTCATCTGATATTAGCAGATGGGGTGTTGTCAAGTATAAAGGAGAAGAAGAGAACAAAGGAGATTTGGGATTATCTCACTAAGTTGTATAAGGCCAAGTCACTTCTTAACAAGATTTTCTTTAAGAGAAAACTGTACACTCTTCGAATGTAAGAATTTACTTCAGTGGCAGAGCATATCAACACCTTGAATACTCTATTTTCCCAACTCATATAACTAGATCATAAAATAGAGTCTCAATAAAGTGTTAAACTTTTACTTCAAATCTTATCTTATCTTACCTTATCTTTATTAGATTACTTTACACTAACCAATAGAATGGCATCCCCATTCAATTAGGACTCTATTCGATATGATTAAGCTACATCACAATAATAAGATAAAAGATAATATCTACCTAGGAATTATCTATCCATATCCACGAAGTTCTCCTCTATCTTTAGATGATCCTTCCACATGATCTTTATCTCTTAAAGTTGATGTTCATCCACTGTGATCTTGTCCACCACATCATCCAAGATTTCCTCGTCTCCTTTCATTGATAATGAGTCATCCAAGCCAATAGCACATTAGTCCGTCCAATGCTTTCCCATGCCAACTCTATTAGCCATGGTCCGTCCATTTGAGCGTACACTAAGTCCTTAGTCCATCAAGAACCCAACCTTAGCTAAGTCAACTCGTACAAGGTCTGAAACTCTACCAAAACTCGCACCAAGCTTGATCTACTTGCTAAGTCACCTCGGAACTCTCGCATATTCTCGTCATGTATATGATCCATATAACCTTCAACTCCATGTCCATCTTAAGCCCTCTTTTGGTCTCACATCTAAATATTACAACTTGTCGAAGATTTCTGCTAATGTGTACCAATGCATGTCAATGTTTGACATTGCCCTGTTTCTCCTTCTTGTCTCCTTGCAAGTTTTTGAGATATTCCGTTGTTTCGCGTGTTAAACATTGGTCAAGGTTCGTCAACGCGTCCACGATCCCACTATCAAGACTTAGGGTCTAACACATATCATGGCCAAACTGAGGATAAAGGTTTCTAATAAAGAAATGCAAGAAGGTGAATTTCTCACATAATTACAAATTTTAATTTTCGATAACTATTTTTGAACTTCATTCACAACCATCATAAGATAAGATGGAAATAAGTGAATTGTCTAAAGATCACTGGTAGTTTACGAGGAAATGCCAATGGATAATTGAGAAAGGAAAATGAGAAATAGGTGGAAAAAGTGGAATGGACTACAAATGCAACAGAAGTTATGCTAGTGAAATAATATAGTTCAAGTTGTGGGAGATATCAATATTATAAGCATAACTTTTTTGAACTTCAGTTACAACCGTGATAAGATAAGGTAGCACATATCTAGGCCAAATCAAACATAAATCTTTCTAATAAAGGAATGCAATAACTTCTCACATAATTGTGAGTTTTATTTTTTGATAAGGTAGCGTCTCAATAATGTCTTATATCAATAAAAAGTTATTTATGCACCTATAATAAGTTAGTTATTTTGTAATTAAATTACATCTTAAATTGCAGAATTAAGAATTTAATTTTAGAGTCATCTCGAGCTTTAGTTGTTTTATTTCACAACTGTTAGGGAAATTAATATTGTAGTTCTAACTTTTCTATTTGGATGAAGATTAATATCATATCTAGTGATAATTCATCTTTAGAAAAGATTTTTAAAAAAGTTCTTTTTATAAAAACATAATTGAAATAAATCATAAGTCATTATTGTGCAAATGGGTGCATGAGTACTGCATCAAAGATAAAAGAATTTGAGAAATTGATCTCACATCTAGGAATGCCTATGCTATATTAAAAGAAATTCTCAATTAGAGAAGCTTTATCAGATCTCATATCAAGAAGGTAGTAGGGAATGGGATAAACTCACAATTCTGGCATGACAATCGGATATCTAATGGTCTTTTTAAGGATAAGGTTAAGTTGATTGTGTTGAAATAGATCATTCCAGACATCAAAATCTCTCAAATGCAATGATGTTTAAGAATGGGATCCTTATGAGAATAAATGACAGCAAAATGCAAATGGACATTAACAAAGTCGAATTAAAGGAAAATATGGATGACAAAAACTGGTGGTGTCCTATTGCTAATGGAATATACGATAATACATCATATGGAAAACTTTTTCAGCAAAATCTCTGGAATGTCCCATAGTACAAAATGGTACGGTGCAAATATAATCTTCCTAGGGTTGCCACAACTTTATTGGGGGCTATAAAGGAGAAACTACCCATTATTGATAGATTAAAGGAGTTTAACTACTTGACGAGCTGGAGTAACTTTTGTAGAAGTCAATTGGAGACCACTTCATAGCTAAAAGCCCAAATTGGGGCCTAACGTTTTTTAGTTTGAGCAGTTTAGGATTTAAACTTGTAACTTACTCAACGAAAGTCTAAACTTTCACGAGCCTGCTCAACTTAAGGTTTTTTGGACGGAAATGAAGAAGTGTCATACATGCGTTGTTATAGAAAAGTCAGTTAGTCTTTTAATACCACGTAAAAAAACACATGTGGATTTTCATAAAAAAGAAATACAAAAACCCTAATTTTTTTCAACTTCTTCCTCAACAAAGATGGTGGATGGGTCTTGTCTTGTCATAAGCGGCTCTTCCTTTTTAAATTTTTTTTGGGTTGTCCTATTATTTGATGAAAAGGGGGGGGGAATCATTAATCTCATCTTTGCTTTTGAAAATCGGGTTATTTTTATATAATTTGATGTAAATAGTTATTTGATAATAATATGGGAGATCGAAATGAGGGTGATTACTGTTTTTTTGGGTTATGGCTATATCATCTTAATTTGCTTTGTGATACATATCAAATGAATTTTTGGTTTTTGTTTCCTGTCCTAAGACTTTAGTTGCAACTTATTGTTGGAACAACTTCTTAAGTGGGCACTCCAAGTCTCGACCATTTGGCAATGTTGTTTTCAATGGGGTGGACTTGGGCATTGAAGGAAGCACACCATTTTACTGGGAAGATCTTGCCAGGTTCCTATCAAAATAGTGAAATATAGCAAAAGAGGCAAGAAAGTGTATCTATTAGCAGCTCCTTAGTGCATATATCCTGACGCTTGGGTAGGAAAATCGTTGGCCAAAGGTTTATTTGATTACATTTGGGTTCAATTCTACAACAATGCTCCTTGCCAATATAGTATTGGGAATGTAAAAAATCTTATAGCTGCCTAGAAGCAATGGACAACTTGAGTTTGTAAAACAAAGATTTTCTTGGGTCTACCAGCCTCCTCTAACGCTGTCGGAAGTGGGTATATTCCTGTACTGCGTGAATCTGAAGTGAAGGTAAAGATCAATCATCTGGGATCTTTGAGAATCACCATCTTCCTGAAGTTATTGGTCATGAACTTGAACAGACGGTGCAAGGATTCCCTCTCTTCCATGTATTTTAACATATAACAATCAAAATCTTAAAATTAGAAGCTACAAACTAAAAGATCTTAAGGTAGTTTAAGTTGAGTTGTATCTGCAGAAAACCCCTCGCTTTCAGTTTTTCATAAAATGTGTTTCAACAAAAAGGAATTCGAGAAAGAGAAGAAACATACTGATAGTAAGAAATAGCACTTGCTGCTAAAAATGAAACAGAAATGGGAAAAAATGGCAACAACAACATTTAGAGAATTTATTTCTAACGTCCAAGTCAAAAGAAGTGCTTAAAGGACTCCAAAAACAAAAGCCAAGGAGAGGTGTTATCTTTGTGGACAGTTCAATAGTACATCACATAGCAGAACAATCAACTTTTATACCAACTCCATTTTCATTTGTTAGAATCATATAGATCTTCAATTGCTTTCTTTTATTTCTTTTTTTTTTAAGTTTCGATTTATACTGAAGTTTATGAAGCCAACTGGAAATCAAAATTTGAGGCTACTGGGATATGGTACATCTCTTATCTACTTGATGCAAAACGATAACTTCTACTAATGTGTATGTATTTATCATTCATGTATTTATCATTCATCTGCATGATTTAATTGGAATATATGAACACTGACTCATTGATGATATGGTGGCTTATGCTCTCAAGAGTGAAGGAGGTTATGTTTGGGCATGCAAGAACTATGATGAAGATGTGCAGAGAGATTTCTTAACTTAGGGTATGTAAAAAGCTTTTATAAGTTTTGAAGAAACAACATTTAGAAGCTGCTTTCTTTGTTGTTTTTGGTGTTTGGGAGTTGTGTAGTTTATCCTACTTTTTTTCCTCGCTTTAAAAAGCCACAAATTATATTATAGCTTAATGGCTCCTGAGATAAGAATTGTTGCTACATTTTTGTAAGTTTCGGATCCTTTAGATTGATGACCTCCGTACTGCCCATGCCCTCCATTGCTGTGAGTAAAACCTGAACGTGTGACCATAGACGAAGCTAGGGGCCAATTGTTGGATCCGGGATTTGGTACCTGGGCATTGACCGAGCGTACCTCTGCGACCACAACTGTCAAAGGTATTGTCCTCTTTGGTCTTGAATCCCACTCCTCCATGGTTCGAACACAAGACCTCAAGGTTTTGTTGTTTTTATGAACACGCCTCTTACCATTGAGCCTACGCTCGGCC
>JANZXV010000009.1:430932-444022 GCA_027576455.1 Erythroxylum roigii
ATACTTGAACAAACATTAGCAAAACACAATAAAAGGTTCTTACAAAGCTTTAGTGGGCATTTCTAGCCCCAACACATTAAAGTCTCATAAATTGAAATTTCAAAGAAGTTACATAAATAGTAACTATTCAAACTCACTTTTTCAGTTATAAAGATGTTACCCACACAATATGCATACTTAACACTCATTTTATGCATTAACCCCCAAATATCACTGCAATATTACCCAAATACAACACTAATGTTCTTATTCACCAATTCTGATGTCCAATCAAAGTTCGGGGTCCAACACCCATGCATGGGGAGTCGTCACGGGTATGACAGCCCTTTGTAAACCCGTGCATGGGGAGTCATAGGTGTGACTCCCTTGTCACCCCCCGTGCATTAACCATGCACGGTGGTGACATAAAATCACCACCTTGCATCATGGTGACATAACATTTAATGCAAAAATTACGTGACTTTGGTGTTTTAATGCAAAATTCACAAAATAACTGAATTAACATTCATACAATATTCAAACCATTTTCACTCAATTAATCTCACATTTGGATCAAAACACAAGGATTTGTAACCAAAATCAAGATATGAAGGCAATTAAAAGTAATAGAAATTAGACACAGCAATTCTCCCACACTTAAACTAGGCTTGTCCTTAAGCATAATAAAGAGCACTAGATTATAGAAGAACAAACAACGCTTATAGTGTTTTGATAAACAACGCTTACCGATGTCCACTCCCAAGACTCTTCTTAAAATGTTATTGTAATTCTTCTTTCAAAACAAATAATAACCTTTGTATAATCTTTCTTAGTAAAGAGCCCCTTCTTATAATTTTTTTTATAAAGTGAAGAACCTTAATCCCATTTTAAAAACTCCTAAGTACAATATCCAACACCCCTGGCAAAAGATTACAACTCAAAAGTATCTTATTCATTTGATAACTCAAAATAGCTCACTCACACAAATATGACACAAGTTCTCAAATGATTGAAAAACTCTTTGAAATATGTGTATAAAACACTCAAAACCTTCTTGATGCTAAAATCATTGAGAAAAACACATATTTATATTATTTTGGGACCTAAAATAGTCATTGGAGCCAAGAACTAGCCATTACAATAGCTATATATAATACACTGGTCGACTAGTATACAACACTAGATTCACCAACTATTGGACACTGGTCTATTAATATATATATTGGTCAACTAATATGCCAATACATTAACCAATGTTGCTACAAACTCATGATACATCAAATTTAACTTTTACCTATATTGGTTGACCATTAACCTGACATGTTGTTTAACCTAACATGTTGTTCAACCAAGACATTAATCATTATTACTAGAAACTCACAATACATCAAATTTAACAACTTTAACCTATATTAGTTGATCACTAACCCATATAGGTCAACCAATAACCCAAAAAAATATGATTTTAACAACCTCAAATGCTCAAAACCAATTTCTTTAATCCAAATATGATTAAAACACTTCCTAAAATGTTCCTAAAGATTATTTGAAGGATTAAGATACTTTTGTATTTAAATCAAAAGCCTCAATGCCTCATATGAATGTAAAGATTCACACAATAAAGTAAAATGAAATGTTTATGTATGGTGAGCCTTTTGGATCATCAAATTAATGAAGTAAGATTACGAATAATAATACAAAATGTAAAATAACCTTGATTAACCTTCATCTTCTTTTTCTCTTGTTCTAATGTTCATTTCATTGGTTGTAAACTTCAACTTCTTTTGTTTAACTTCATACACTATCTTCTTGAATTTATGGCTTCATTTTTTTTATAATGTATCTTTTCATCAAAATAATAAACACATTAGTAGCAGTTATGTTTTATTATTATCATAATATCAATTGGAATCTTCCTTAGTTCAATAACGTCTAAGAATTCTTGTAAGTTCTTTATGTAATCTCTCCTTTATTTGATTTTAACGATCATATTATCCATATAAGCTTCTATATTTCAATTAATATGTCCATGAAACATAGAACTTACCAACCTTTAATAGGTTGCCCCTGTATTTTTTAGTTTGAATGACATCATCTTTTAATAATATGTCATCTTTTCTTCATCGCCTTCACTATGTAGATCCAGTGATGACTTGAGTACGTGTCCATAAAATTGAAATTCTCACTATAACCACTTTAATTAGTCAATATAGGCATATCACCTCCCTAATGAAGTCTACACTTAAAGGTTTATTCATATCTTCATACACTGCCTATTGTCAACCTTTCCTAGATATTCTTTTTCTTATATTTCATAAGTTTAGCGCCAAGTCTCACATTCAATATATATGATGTTATGTGTGGCTCAATTCTTTTCCTTTCTGAATGTGACCATATGAAAACCTCTTAATGCTCGTTTAAAAACTATACCATTTTTGTAAGTTTCTCTTCATGCATATCGAATCTTATTCGTAATACCCTGATATAGTTCACATCCCTGACTTGAACTTCTCAAATTTAATTCTTTTATGACTTCTTCCTTGTTTTCATTCTCTGTAAGTGGATTCTTCTTTTTTTGACAGCTCATTTAACTAAATTAGATAAAAATAAATTATCTTTTTACTACTCCTACTCCTACTCCTACTGATATTACATGCCTTTTCTTGTTCCAACAAATAGTAACTAATGATTGATAAATAGACTAACTTTTAATTACTACTACTACCGTTGTTACTATTGCTACTACTATTGTAAGTCTTTGTTTGTTCCAACAAATAGTAACTAACAATTACGAGTTTTTTTTTAATTCCAACAAAGACAAACTATTAGAGAACCCACATAACACTTTCTTAAAAATTCACACTCCCCTTAGGCTTCTCTTATACCTTTCTCATTGGGAAATTTATAAGTAACTAACATGGTGACAGGATATCTATAAAAACAAGTGCTTTTTTTTTTACTGCTGCTATTGTTACTACTACTGCCACTACAAGTCTTTTTTTCCAAAAAATTATAACTAACAATTTTGGGTCTTTTTTTATTCCAACAAATACTAACTATTAAAGAATCCACATAGCACTTTCTTAAAACTTCATAATCCCCTTGGACTTCTCCTATGTCCATCTCAATTGGGAACTTTATAAGTAACTAATATGGTGACGATATATCTATAACAAAGGGCTTATGTATGACATGGAACTCCACCATCTTAGGGATGTATCTAGGGAAATGGCCAATTGTAATTAGAAGATCTATTTTATCTTTAGGAAGGACATAGTCTCCTTTAAACCTAATCAAAGTAAAATATATTTAACAAAGCTGTCACAATCCTAGTCTTGTTGTTTTGAAGGCCTCTTAGAAAAGAATATCAATAAAGGTTCCATTATCCACTAAGATTTATTTAACTTTAAAGTTTGTAATGTTCTCTTTTATGACCATCACACCTTTATAAAGGTTATATTGGCATGACATATCCTCTTTATCAAACAAAATCTGCCCTCTTCTTTGTCATCTTTTGATTTATATTTCTACTATAAAGTTTACTTCATTATCTTTTGATAATACTATAGGTATTATCTCCCCTGAAAATCACGTTAATGACTCATGTAGATCTTCCTTCTCCTTTCCTCTAGTTTGTGGTCTTCAACCTACCTATAAACATTATCAAGTCTTACCCTTGTGATGGCTCTCTACATGTATAAAAATAAATATCCTTTCTAAGAAATTATTCTAGGTGTCCTTGTTATAAGATTTCATTGATGGTTCACCTAAATCTTGTAATTTTTTGAAGTTATGGAAATAATCTCAATGGAATATGCAATAACTTTGTTTATATTTGTTCCTTGATGGAATTGATCGAGGGGTTTTGCTAGGTCATTCCCTAGTGAAGTTCAAAATTTGATTCATGGACATATATAGTGTAGGCATTTTCATTTATGGTTTTTCTTTCGACCTACCATCTTTTTTTAGGTGTTTAGTAATCTTGTTTCCCTCTAGTAGACTTGTAAGGTTATTTCTCTTCAATATGAAATGTGTACAACTCTCCACGACCAAAATGTTGTCTATGTTATAGAGACCTAATTCAGCATTCTATAGTTAACTAAACTTCCTCCAAATTGATGTAACTTCTTCCCTTTTCTTAAACCTCCTCTAAGGTATACACATTGTCCATATGCAATGATTTCTATAAGGATTGATGTCTCTTGAACCCTGTCTCAAAAGCAATAATTGTAATAAAGGTTAAGACTAAGTATTTATGTCATTTCTAAACTGAATAGCCTCATGCAATCTCAGAAGGTATCATTTGACTTTTTTGTTATCTCAAATAAAGTTTCCAAGTTATACGGTATATGTTGATTTCTAAAAAAATGGAGCCTCAAATCAATTTTTTAGTTTTTTAAAGGTTGCACTTAAACCACTGATGAGTGTTTGATACCAATCTCTGGTCACACATGTTAATATAAATGAGAAATGTAACACTTTATTGCATTTTATGCCTCGAGTAGATCCATTATTTCTCTAATATGTAATTTATATATTTATATTCATATGAATATTTCATACCATTGTAGGCTCTAATGGTGGTAGCTTGAATTTTAGTAGTGGGTATTTGATCAAAATGGTCCTTATAAAAGGGTTATCAAAATCATCATATATAGGGTCTTAGTTCTGCTTTTATGACATATTAGGTAATGTAGGTCTATAGTGGTATGTTGTGGGTAGGCCTGTGATATTGTTCTAATTTGTAGAAATTTTTCACAATGAGGGTTAGTTATGGTATTGTCTCATCTAATATTGGTTTCACTTATTAAATACTATAGGGTGGTTCATATTTGATCTCATAGGTTCTATGGCTGCAAGTTTAGATTGTGAGTCTTGGTTATAACTAACAGTTGTTATTGTACATTGTCGATTATTAATGGCAAACTTGCTTATTTAAAGTGTAAAGGCAATTATAAGGAAGGAGGAAGTTGGCCTAAAGGCAGTTGTAAGGGAAGAGGAGGTAGGATGATTGGTTCAATTTCTTATTAAAACAAAGAGAGATTTGATTTTATGATTGCTAATCATATATTTTGAACGAAGTTAGGCCCTAACTCATAATTTTGATCATAAAAAAACATTCTACTATTAATGTTGGTGTTATTAAAAAGATAATATTGAAAGATCAAACCCGATGAAATGGTAAAATGAGGATAGGAGCCAATTGAGCAATCAATAAATGAAGAAAATGAGTAAAGTGAAGCACATGTACAATTTAAGTGAAGAACCAATAATAAGGAGGAATCAAGCATATTAAGACTTAAGCAAATCATCGTAATCCTTTTTGTAACCTTATCTTGGTTATTTCAATGAATTAGGATGTCAATAATTATATGATCATTTGTGTGCACGCATATTATATAAATCATTTCATAATTAAAAGGAAATTTGTTTTAATCTTTAAGAAATATCTTAATATTTAAATAAATTTTGGGGGAACGAAATGGTTTTGGATTATTATTTTTAAAATATTCATATTTCAATCTCTAAAATAAATTGAAAATGTACAAAAACTTGTTTCAAGAAGTTTAGTTAATCAATGTGGTGATTTGGGTGACCAATATGAAGACTTTGGATAGACCAGTTCATTAGCGTGGCAATTTAGTAAACAATTACCTTTAAAAATATGTATTATAAGTTCATGACCGTATTGGTTGACTAATATGACACATTAGTTTATAGATATACACAGTGGTCGAATAATATGCCAAAATAGTTGACCAATGTTACTTTGAATGACTATTTTAGATTACTTTGTGCATAAATAAGTTATATATGAGCTGTGAGAGGTAAGTTGGGCATATTAAAAGGTTGCTAAGAGCTTTGAGAGATTAGTGCATGCATTTGTGCATTATATGACTCATATTAATTCTTTTTTTCATTGGGGTAAGCATGAGAATGAGTTTTTGAGTTGTATAATTATTACAATTGGAGAAATTACTTAGGATAGACATTGTAAGGATTCCCTCGATCTTGAACAAGATTTGTAAATGATTTTCAACCTTTGGCCCAAGATGATTATAAAGGTTTCTCTTCGTACTTTTTTTTTGGATTCGAGGAAACCCTACAGGCGAGCCAAGCGGGCTCACCTCTTAGAGGGTCAAGTGACTTCTTTTCATACATGATAAAGAAGATATTGCATAAAGGGTTGTTCTTTACCAATCAAAGGAAGAAGATAGTACATTGTGTGCCATTTCAGAACCAATAATATATTAAAATCAACTATTTATAACAACGTGGTGAGCATCAAAGGATGTGTATGAATTATCTTCAAGTTTAAGTTTGGGCTCAAAAATCTAATGTTAAGATTACTATATATTTTAACATTTGATTTTGATGATCAAGTCCACAATTGGTTAGTAAAAGAATTAAAATGCAATAATATAATGCTCTATCAATAGCATCACTTTCCAATAGCTGCGTGTAAAACACAAGGACTTCCACTTGTCGGTTTGTTCCAGAAATGACTTTCAACGTGTAGTCAATTGTTAGGTTCATGTCATGTAACAGAGATCTGTTTTTCACCTCCACTTTGCATCTTCCACGTTGTTACGCAACTATTAATATTTGTCTGGCTCAGTGCTTCATCAACTGAAAATATAGGCATACCAAGAAGAAGATAAGCACCATTTAGATGCATTAGCAAGAATGTTACATTTGCTGGCAGCAGGATACATATTCAATGATCTTAAAATGTGTATTATAAGATCAACATACAGCAAATCCTAGATTGTAGGATACGAAAAAAGCATGGCACAAACTTTAACTTGGATAGCATATTATATGTTTACACTTATTACTATTATTATTATGCGTTTTAAATGTTAGTGATTGAATTAAAATTTTAACCAACCAGTAGCACTATTATTTTGTAAACATAGATTTGCACCCTTTTGATCCAATAACAGCGTGCAAACTGTACCAGAGTATGTTTAGCTGGAATAGGCTTCAGCAGGCTTTGCAGACACATCTTGCAATCCACAAACCATGTTTGCAGGAACAGCTATGTCAATCATCTTCGGATACTGAAGCTTCAAATCTGTGAATGAAAATTTTGTGTTAAATTCACTAATTTCAGCCTTAAACAAATGCTAAAGAGATGGTGCTACTTACTGGCCATGATACTCTTGAATGTTTCCTGGCAAAAGGCATTAAAACAATTGAACCAATTAGGTACAAGAACAATTCACAAAAAAATAGCAGACAGACAAAAGAACGCAAAAGATGAACCTCATCCTTTGTGAGTCTTGGATTATAAAGCATTTCTTCCTCAACAGAGCTCACCTGCAACTCACACGATGGTTCAGAATAAGCACCTCCATTAATATGCTCAGATAACTGAAGAGCGAGCTAAGATAGAGTATCATACAGTGAACCCCCGGTAATCATGAGCAGGATAGATCAAAGTGTCCTTGGGCAATGTGAAGATCTGACAAAGTTGACAGTTGGTATTTAGATATGTAAAGTGGTTTAACTACTAACAAAGAGAGAGTATCTGAAAAGACAATATATGTTTTTCCTTACCTGTGAATGGACTGACTGGTATAGTTGATGTGAACTTCCTCCCTACAAATAAATTGAAGTAATTGTATAAAAAGGAGTAGGTCCTAAAATGCCAGAGTTGAGCAAAGAATGAAAAATCTTGCAGAATGAATTAAAATGCAAGAATTAAAACCTGGAAATCAGTTCGTCCACATCCACGGATCAGCAGTGCATCACCAGTAAAAGCCATCCTTGGTTGCGGTTGACCAGGCCCATCTCCTGTAACATAGGTTACGCAACCTTGTGTATGGCCAGGTGTGGCTCGTACCTGACAATCCAAAGCTTAAAAACATTTAAAAGGATACTAGAAAAAACAAGATAAATAGGTGGATAAATAAAAAGTGGGAATCAATGGTCATACTTAAAGGAGTGTACTCCAAATATTATGTTCTGGAAATTGTGAAATCACCAGATTAACACCAACATGAAAAACGACAGCCACTGCTTTTGCCCAACATGATGGACATTAACTAGCAAAATGTAAGTAATATTCGCAACTCATGAGGAATGCGAGAAGTATTAAAATTTTAAAGAAATATCTCACTTCAGCACCAGATACTGAAGGCAACCATGGTAGTATAAGTAATAACCCATTGCATTTTACTGGAAGTCTTATCAGAAGTACCACTTTTGCTTTTAGACCATTTGTTTGCATAACATTTCAGATGACTGATCGGTCTCATTTATTTAAGAAAACACTAGAAGATAATCTCTGATTAGAATGACTGCTACTTTCTGTAACCAATGCCTAAACATATACGGTTAATTTCTAAACCAAAGGCTTCACTACTCTTAGGTCTCGTTTGATAACTAGTAATGAAGGAATCGGAATGAAAAATGAGATAATTTTGATGATAATATTATGATAAGAATCAATATCTTGATAATATTTTGATAACTTAATAATATTCTAATAATATCTTTATCTATTATTTCCCATTTTTCATTCCTGCATACCCACACTCCCTTAGAAGTAAAAGTCTGGGATTATTGAAGATTCATTCAAACTTTGTCATTCTCCATCTTATCTACTCCCGGAAAGTTAGAAATACAGATTGTATTTTCATTCTCACCTCTTCATTACTGATTACCAAATGAGACCTTAGACTTCAAATTAGAAAGTAGTTGTTCAATTAAACCAACAGGACTTGAAACAACTCCATCGAAAGCTCTACTAACATTTACATAGCAATATTATGGGTTTAATTTCTCCTCTATATATGTTGTCCTTTCTAGAAATTTGGTAATGTTGCAACGTAATTTAATAATAGTAGCAAACAAGTACGCCCTAAACTTGCTTAAAATGATAGCATAAACCGCCTTTCCTCGTTGAAACTTGTCTCTTTGATACCCTAACCGTCAGACACGATAACTCTTAATCCAAATTCTAAACAATTCAGTTATAGACAACATCAGTAACCAGATACTGTCTCTCTTGGCTGAAACTTAGATGGATGGTACATACCTCCAAGAACAAATCACCAAAATAAATTCTATCTCCAGCATCAATTTGAAGGTCAGCTTTTGCATCACTCGATTTAGAGATAACAGATTTGACACCGGGAACTTTACTCTGCAATCTTATAAACAAAATGGATCACTATAAACTCACACCACAATCAAGGAATAAACTGAACCGAGACCTTTATCAAGCCAGTGCCAGTGACATGGTCTGCATGGACGTGGGTGTTAATAGCATAGATAAGCTTCAATCCCAATTCTTTCGCAAGGGTCAGGTCCCTATCCGCCGTCTTGTCAACTGGATCAATCAACTACAGAAAAAATGTCATCTTTTCAAGTAAAGAAACAATCTAAACTTAAGTAGTAAGTAGAATATTGCATAGAAAGAGCGATGGTTTCTAACAAGAGCAGGCCTATCACGGTGAGAAACGTCGGCGAGCAAATAGGTATAAGTAGAAGATTCCTTCTCGAAAAGCTGACGAAATAAGAGCTTCTTGTTGCTCATCGAAGTAGCATAATTCCTATGCGGCGAAACGGAGTGACAGTGAAGAGCTCGGCTTAAGGATCGGGAAAGAGGGGGTCGAAGCACATTCAGTTTAAGCATTTTGGTTTTCACGGAAGCAGAGATAGACAAGCGAGAGCGTTTTGTTGGGAGGGAACCGAACAAGTGACAGTGCGCCTGCTGTTTGGTTGATATCATATTTCAATGAGAAGCAATCTTTAAAAAACCGGACTGAAAATTAAAATTGTAAGAAAAGAATTTAAAAGTTTAAAAATTCCAACAGCTATTAAATCAATTATATTAAAAATTAAATATAATTTAAAATATAATTAAAAGAGGTTATACTTTTATGGTTGGAGGGACGACCGTCCATTGAACTATATAAAAAAAAAAAAAGGATAAACCAATGTGATCATGACATCACAGGTGCTTGTGATAGGCCAAATGCGACTTTCCTCAGTTAGTTTGGGTACCAATGAAGCCGAACATTAATGATTAGTTCGAACCCCCAAAATGGTCTAATCCCTTATTTGATCAAAAAGATCACTTTTAGAAAGATGAAAGAAAAACAAACTCTGCAAATTGTTGAACAATTCTCATTTTTCTCTTGTTCCAATCTAAATGTCCGGCTCCTGATTGAAGCAAACGATGATGGAATTGAGATTCTATTCCTTTCCTCGCCCTTGTCCACTAGACGTGCTGTCTCAATTTTAGCGCCCCATGCTTCAAAAAAAGTGGGTCTTGTATTGTGCCACCTAGCTCTGTATAGATCGGTCGGTTAGGTGTGCCGATTCACCACTTCTCCATTCCTGGGGTCTCTGGCCTTTCTTTATCTTTGTGATGATATTATTGTCTCAATTTAATGAAGCCAAAAAAAGGTCCGCATCAAAGCTGCCTATCATTTCAGACGAATTGTTGCTTGCCTCTGTAATGAGACTTGGAAGGGGCAGCACCTATGACAACGAATTCCAATAGAAACCAAAACCTAAACAAAGTCATGTTCTATAAGAGGTTTCCATTCCAGGCAAAGATCATAGGTTAAAGGTGAGTTTCTTTACATACAGTGTTTGTTTTCTGGGAAAAATTTTAAGTCCTATTTTCATCCTTTTTTATTCGCAGTGGTCGGGGCGGTCGTGCTAAGCTCAAGTCCAGACTGGAACGGCCTGTGAGCAGGTCGGCCCATTCTCAAATAATGACCTAAACCTAGCAGTTATTCCTTATATAAGGTACTACTTTGCCATGATATAGGTACGACATTATAACCCTGATTTTCTCTGTTCTCAGCAACCAAAACCTCTTCCAAAAGACTAACTTGAGCGTCGGAGGGGCCTGCCGGCAATTAACCCCCGACGTGCCTTGTGCTATTTTGCAGGTATTCTCTTGCTAAAGTCAGTCAGAATCATGGACCCAAGCAGCAACGCCCAGCCTCATCAGAATCAAACTGAACCAGTTGGCGCCCACCGTAGGGCCCGGCATCAGGGTACCACGTCCAGAAACACTCAGATCAGTCAGGCGGCAGCAGCCAATCCTGATATAGCCACTGCCGCGGCATTTGCGTTACAACGGATGGGTTTGCAGTTACCTACCACTTTTCCGCCAACGCATCATAATTCCCATACACAATCTTCGCACCAAAATGATGAACCACAACCTCAGAACCAAGATCAAAAAGAACAGAGCGTAGCTCTGGAGGACAACGCTGAGACTAATTCGCATCCTAACTCCCAGCACCCCCTAGACGCAAATCCTCCTGCACCACAACAAAACTCCCTCACCCAAAGATAGATAGAGGAAGCGGCTGATCTATTGATTCGCCAAATCCTACAGTCTCAGCTGGAACAACAACAGAACCCCGCTCGGCAGATTGGTGTAATGGCCGGTCGCCATTCTGTTGAAGCACTAGAAAAAATCGTGGATGAGCGAATCAATATGGCCATGAACTCCCGTCCGGATCATACGTCAACACAGTATAGCTCTCCTTTCATCCTGGCGATCTTGGACAACCTCCCAACGGTTGGTACCAAAATACCAACGCCCGAAAAATATACTGGAAAGATGGATCCCCTCAACTATTTGCAGCCTTTCCAATCGATGATGAATCTGCATTGCGTCCCAGATGCAATTCAATGTAAAACATTCTGTACAACCTTTCAAGAAGGAGCTCAGCGATGGTTCAATAGTCTACTCCCGCGTTGCATCACTTGCTTTGAGGATTTTAAGCTGCTATTCCTCAATCAATTTGCTACAAGTAAGCGGCCACAGAAGATTGCCTTAGAGGTGGTGCAGTTGACCCAAGGAAGAAACGAGAGTTTATGGGAGTTTATCACTCGGTTTAACAACGAAGCTGTTGAAGTCACTTACCTTACTTGCTTGTCCATGTTGGCGGCACTTATGAGCAACACAAGGGATTAAGAGTTTAAGAAGTCATTGGCTCTCGATCAGCCCAAGTCTTTTCAAGAGATAAGAAATCGAGCGGACAAGTATATCCAGCTCGAAGAAGTACTGAAGAATACAAAATGTAGAGCAGACGACCGCTGGACGAGTGGAAGAGTAGACGATTCACAAAAGCGGCAGAAGGATCAGTCTAGCTGGAGGAAACCGATCGATCGATAGGGACAAAAACGAGAATCCTTCACCCTGCTCAATAGGCGGTATGCGGAGGTACTGGCAGCCATAAGAGCAGATGGGGAACCCCTCCGAGAACCAAACAAGTTGAAAACTCCCCTCAAGAAGAGGGACCCTGATTTATATTGCCGCTTCCATAGAGATGTCGGTCATAACACGGAGGATTGTTGGGACTTGAAGAAAGAAATCGAACTCCTTATTCAGAAAGGAAGGCTAGACAGATTTGTGAAGCACGGTAAAAATGCCGATCGGGATAATGGGGGTAGGAGCGGTCGATCTGACAATACACATCAGGATGAAGGATCATCATGTCTACACCCTAACTTAGTAAAGATCTACTTTAGCATCTTATGCTGAGCATCAACTTTCTTCCCAAGCGCCAGAAACATTGTCTGAATGTCATCAACCCGATCATTCAAGTCATCCAATTGCTCGTTGATGTTATGTAATTCTTCTTGAGTGACCTCACTCTGCCCCACACTGCTGGACCGAGAACCACTGGGCCGAGAGCTACTGGGCTGATCAGCTGCCCGCTTGGACCGTTTTCGTGGAGCCACTTGCTCACCTTCCAGGGTCAGACCTTGTTTCTCCACATGATATGAGTAGACCCATCCTTTTTCAACCGTTTTCACCAACTTCATACTTCGCAAATTGAAAGGTGTAAACCTCCAGCTTGAAGGATATGGATAATGTGAATAATTACTCAAATCACACCGTTGTAGCTGAGCAAGAGCAGTTATCAAAGCTGCATATGGCATACCTTTATGCCGAACCAATGTGCCTTTAAGCTCACCTCGAAGAAGAGTAGACTTTTTCCTCATCATTTGGATAATGAGGCTCGGATAGTTGATCTTGCGGCCTTCTGCCATATGCCATAGAAGCTCCTTATCCAATGAAGTAATCTGATTGTTGGTTGCCTTCTTCGGGTAAATCACTCGGTTT